>WNYA01000389.1:0-115661 GCA_019512145.1 Engystomops pustulosus
GGGGGTCAGTGTATCCGCAGGGGGAGGGGGCGCAGTGTGGCCACTGGAGGGCGGTCCAAGGAGGGGCCCACTAAGGCTCTGTCGCCCAGGGGCCCACTAAAACCTGGAGCCGGCCCTGCTCATGTATGCCCCTGTTCTCCAGCCCTCCCCCCACTCAGCTTTTGAAATAACCCTACATTTACAATGGCCCCATTTTTGTACTCTCCCTATTTCTGTTTCTGTTTTACTTTCTGTTTTGCTGATGACATCATCACGCCAAACCCCATTCTGAGGTCAAATGTCAAACCGGAAAATATGTGAAGAGGTTTGTCCTGGCAGGCGCGCCGTAGCCCGAGCCCAGCAGCGCGTCACGTGACCAGAAGCAGTTAGAAAGATACAATGTAGCAGCTGCAGAGAGAGAAGGAGGCGGCAGTGATGTGAGTACAGAACAGGGGGCGCCACATGTCCTGCTACTACAAGTCCCAGCAGTTGTATAACGGGAGTAGTGTTATATATGAAGTATCATACACAGGGCTGCTGTCATGGTATATGGTACCAGGATAGAAGTGCTGTGGTACTACAAGTCTCAGCAGTCCCTCACCCTGTGTGTTATATATGTGTAGCTGAGGGGGGACAACAAGGCCCAGCACTCCTGATAGTAATACATAGGGTTCTGTATGAAGGACTAGTATCATGGTATATGGGCTATATGTGTTGTGGGACTACAAGTCTCAGCAGTCCCTCACCCTGTGACAGCCCCTCTCCTGTGTGTTATATATGTGTAGCTGAAGTGGGACAACAAGGCCCAGCACACCTGCTGCTGGGGTCTCCGCTGTCAGTTGCTGCATGCGCTGGCAGTAGTGGCACTACAAGTCTCAGCAGTCCTGATAGTAATACATAGGGTTCTGTATGAAGGACTGGTATCATGGTATATGAGCTATACGTGTTGTAGGACTATAAGTCTCAGCAGTCCTGATAGTAACACATAACAAGCTGTGCAGCTGCTGTAGTGATCTATATGAAGGACCGGCATTAGGATGTATAGGGCCACATTTATCGCAGCTTTTATGGCTGAAGACAGACGTACAAGTCGTGATTCAATCGCAATTCCTGGACCAGTGTCGGAAATTGGCACTTTTTTGCTCAATTTGTCAGTTGGGGGGAGAGTGCCGGGCAGTTTTTCTGCACAAAACGTATAGGCTGCGCCCGTTGTCCCAGATTTATGAAAACCCCTGCGCCAGTTTTCTGCCGGATTTTGCGTTTTCTTTTATGTGAAAACTGCTGCACAGACATAAAGCACATGGGACCACACAGTCCCCCAAGGACAAGACACAGACATAAAGCACATGGGGACACACTCACAGTCCCCCGTAGGGACAAGACAGCAAGACATAAAAGCATCATGGGGCACACACAGTCCTCACCGAGGACAAAGAGACACAACATAAAGCACATGGGGCCACACAGTCCCCCGAGGACAAGACACAGACATAAAGCACATGGGGCCACACAGTCCCCCGAGGACAAGACACAGACATAAAGCACATGGGGCCACACAGTCCCCCGAGGACAAGACACAGACATAAAGCACATGGGACCACACAGTCCCCCCGAGGACAGACACAGACATAAAGACAATGGGGCCACACAGTCCCCCGAGGACAAGACACAGACATAAAGAACCTGGGGCCACACAGTCCCCCGAGGACAAGACACAGACATAAAGCACATGGGGCCACACAGTCCCCCGAGGACAAGACACAGACATAAAGCACATGGGGCCACACAGTCCCCCGAGGAAAGACAACATGACATAAAGTAACCGGGCCCACACCGCAGACCCGAGGACAAGACACAGACATACAATCACACTGGACCACACACGCCCCCGAGACAGACACAGGCATATAAAGGCCATGGGGGCCACATAGTCCCCCGAGGACAAGACACAGCCAGATAAAGAACTGGGACCACACATCCCCGAGAGACAAGGCCAGACATAAAGCACATGGGCCACACAAGTCCCCCGAGGACAAGAGCACAGGACATAAAGCACATGGGCCCACACAGTTCCCAGGACAGACACAGACATAAGCACATGGGGCCACACGTCCCCCAAGGACAAGACAACAGACAAAAGCACATGGGGCCACACAGTCCCCCAAGGACAAGACACAGACATTAAAGCACATGGGCCACACAGTCCCCGAGGACAAGACACAGACATAAAGCACATGGGACCACACAGTCCCCCGAGGACAAGACACAGACATAAAGCACATGGGGCCACACAGTCCCCCGAGGACAAGACACAGACATAAAGAACCTGGGACCACACAGTCCCCCGAGGACAAGACACAGACATAAAGCACATGGGACCACACAGTCCCCCGAGGACAAGACACAGACATAAGCACATGGGGCCACACCAGCCCCCGAGACAAGACACAACAAAAGACTGGGGCCACACATCCCCGAGGACAAGACACAGACATAAAGCACCTGGAGCCACACAGTCCCCCGAGGACAAGACACAGACATAAAGCACTGGGGCCACACAGTCCCCGAGGACAAGACACAGACATAAAGAACCTGGGGCCACACAGTCCCCCGAGGACAAGACACAGACATAAAGCACATGGGGCCACACAGTCCCCCGTAGGACCAAGACAGACATAAAGAACCTGGGACCCAACCAGTCCAGTCCAAGGACAGGCACAGACATAAAAGCACATGGGACACACAAGCCCCCGAGGACAAGACATGGACATAAAGCACATGGGACCACACAGTCCCCCGTGGACAAGACATGGACATAAAGCACATGGGACAACACAGTCCCCCGTGGACAAGACATGGACATAAAGCACATGGGACCACACAGTCCCCCGAGGACAAGACACAGACATAAAGAACCTGGGGCCACACAGTCCCCCGAGGACAAGACACAGACAAAAGCACCTGGAGCCACACAGTCCCCCGAGGACAAGCCACGACCATAAAGCACATGGGGCCACACAGTCCCCCGAGGACAAGACACAGACATAAAGAACCTGGGGCCACACAGTACCCCGAGGACAAGACACAGACATAAAGCACATGGGACCACACACTCCCCCGAGGACAAGACACAGACATAAAGCACATGGGGCCACATAGTCCCCCGAGGACAAGACACAGACATAAAGAACCTGGGACCACACAGTCCCCAGAGGACAAGGCACAGACATAAAGCACATGGGGCCACACAGTCCCCCGAGGACAAGACACAGACATAAAGCACATGGGGCCACACAGTCCCCCAAGGACAAGACACAGACATAAAGCACATGGGGCCACACAGTCCCCCAAGGACAAGACACAGACATAAAGCACATGGGGCCACACAGTCCCCCGAGGACAAGACACAGACATAAAGCACATGGGGCCACACAGTCCCCCCGAGGACAAGACACAGACATAAAGCACATGGGGCCCACAGTCCCCCGAGGACAAGAAACAGACATAAAGCACATGGGGCCACACAGTCCCCCGGGACAAGACACAGCATAGAACTGGGCCACACAGTCCCCCGAGGACAAGACACAGACATAAAGCACATGGGACCACACAGTCCCCCCGAGGACAAGACACAGACATAAAGCACATGGGGCACACAGTCCCCCGCGGACAAGACACAGACATAAAGAACCTGGGGCCACACAGTCCCCGAGGACAAGACACAGACATAAGCACCTGGCCACACAGTCCCCGAGGACAAGACACAGACATAAAGCACATGGGCCACACATCCCCCCGAGGACAAGCACAGACATAAAGAACCTGGGGCCACACAGTACCCCTGGACAAGACACAGAACCATAAGCACATGGGACCACACACTCCCCCGAGGACAAGACACAGACATAAAGCACATGGGGCCACATAGTCCCCCGAGGACAAGACACAGACATAAAGAACCTGGGACCACACAGTCCCCAGAGGACAAGGCACAGACATAAAGCACATGGGACCACACAGTCCCCCGAGGACAAGACATGGAACCAGGAAAGCACCATGGACAACACATCCCCCTGGACAAGACATGGACATAAGCACATGGGACAACAGTCCAAGACCACCCGGTTGGACAATACTTATGGACATAGGTAGCATTGATGGACCACACAGTCCCCAGGACAAGATATGACATGAAGGCACTGGGGTACATAAACCGTTATGACAAGGCATAGTCATGGGGCTGCCCAGTCTATCAGTGTGGCCTGTCTCATCAAGGATGGCCCTCAAGTGACTCATTGATGTCTGTGTGGGAATGCGCTGCACGTGTCTATGTGATGTCATCTGCATGTGTGGCAGAGGCCCTTATGATGTCATCTGCATGTGTGGCAAGGTGCACCCTATGAGTGTCATCTGCATTGTGTGCAGAGGCCTATGAGGCTTGACCTATTGGATGGTTTGGCACTAGTCGGCATCGTCTCTGTGTGGCAGAGGTCCTATGATGTCACTGCATTGTGTGGAGGGCTCCTGATGTCATTCTGCATTGGTGTGGCAGAGGCTCCTATGATGTCATCTGCATTGTGTGGCAGAGGCTCCTATGATGTCATCTGCATTGTGTGGCAGAGGCACCTATGATGTCATCTGCATTGTGTGGCAGAGGCTTCTATGATGTCATCTGCATTGTGTGGCAGAGGCTCCTATGATGTCGTCTGCATTGTGTGGCAGAGGCTTCTATGATGTCATCTGCATTGTGTGGCAGAGGCTTCTATGATGTCATCTGCATTGTGTGGCAGAGGCTTCTATGATGTCGTCTGCATTGTGTGGGCAGAGTTCTATGTGTCGTCGCATTTGTGGCAGGGTTCTTGAGTCGGCAGATTGTGGTGCAGAGGTTCTATGATGTCGTCTGCATTGTGTGGCGAGGTTCTATGATGTCGTGCATTGTGTGCAGAGAGCTTCTGATGTGATCTGCATTGGTGTGGCAGAGGCTTCTATGATGTCATCTGCATTGTGTGGCAGAGGCTTCTATGATGTCATCTGATCCTTCGTTCCTTCATGTAGTGAATATTTTTTTATAGCTACTAGTCATTTCTTTTTCTTGGCTTTTATGGTGACCTTTTCTCTGTCTTTACAATAAAGATATGTTTTGTATATTTACAACTGGCACCTATACAATCTATAATTGTCTGATGGGTGCAGGCTTGGGTGCCTCTGTACAATATTCGTTATGGGGGGCTTCAGGAGACATCCAGCCTCCTTAGTCTTGCGTGTGTGATGAAAAGTTATAACATTTTCCCATGTACTTTCTGTAGTAATTCCTCACAGTTTTCTGCGTCTCTGCTTGCTGTCATTTTATAGGAAGCTCCATTGTTTACTTCTTGTGGATAAACTCCGATCCCTGGTCATGTGATGTCAAGCAGTGCACCGGCTTCGTATATTCTGGTCATGTGATGTCACCGGTGCCGCTTTATATCCTGTCAGGATGTCACACAGGCGCACGGCTCGTTGCATACCTGGTCATGTGAAGTCACACAGGCGCACGCTCGTTATATATCGTGGTCATGTGATGTCACACAGGGCACGGCTCGTTATATCTCCTGGTCATGTGATGTCAACACACAGGCGCACGGCTCGTTTACTATCCCTGGGTCATGTTGTATGTCACCAACCAGGCGCAACGGCTCGCTTTATCCCTGGTCATGAGTCACAAGGCGCACGGCTGTTATATCCCTGGTATGTGAATGTCACACAGGCGCGCGGCTCCATTAATATCCCTGGTATGGAGTCACACAGGTGCACGTGCTCGTATAATCCTGGTCATTCTGATGTCATATACGGGCGCGGCTCGTTATATCCCTGGTCTGTGATGTTCACACCAGTGCGCGCTCGGCTCGTTTATATCCCTGGTCATGTATTTACACAGGCGCGCGTCGTTATATGTCAAGTTTGATTTTTAGGAAACGGAGGCAGTTTGTAACCCTTTACTTTACAATTTTACTCACCAGTTTACTTTGCAGTTTTTAGCGCCTATCTCTTAGTGGGTGGTCAGTGTAATATCCAGAGTCGTGGGAGGTGGGTGTGCTATGAATGCTGTGTTCTGACAATGTGCTTAGATTATCAAGTGCAACGGGTTTTGAATCTACACCTTTCATTTAGCTTCCTGAACTTCTAACTAGTATCTGACACCCGAGAAGGATAGACATTCCCTTATAAGAGATGAGAATGATGAGATTCATACACACACAATGACCACTCACGCTCTGCATAACTACAGCTTAACATACAGTGTCAGCAACTGCTAATATGCCGCCCACGGTCGGATAAAGATCTTATTGTCTGTTATTTTGTAGAGTAAGAGTCTCTGCACCCTTGCTGCATTTTTTGCGGCAGGAATTGCACTGTGACTGAGCTGGTCTTGTAATGCAGGGAGAGGAGGGGCAGGAGGTAGAGCACACTACAGTATAAGCAGACAGATCGAAGCTTATCATGAGAAGAATCACGACATTTCAGAAGATTTATGGCCGTGCCAGAGACAACCAAATGTGTACAGCGGACTGAAGAACGGCTGGCTGTATCTGTGAATTAGAGAATGTGTTATTTGTGTTCTCCAAAAAAAAAAATTCCTGAGGATATTAAGAATCTTGTCTTCATGGGTAGGAATACCTTACCTGATTAGGTGTTGGGGTGATGGCCTCGTCATTCTCATCAGGCTCTCGCCCTAGTGCTCTTCTGGATCCTCGGTCGGCTATGATGCGTGGTTATACTCGCCGGCCGTCTGTCTATGGCAGTGTATGACATGGTGACGGGGCCTCCGAGTGGCGCGAATTGTTGTTGTGTCGGAATTAGTATTCGGCGTGTGCCGGGGGGCGGGAGATCGATGTTCTTGACTGACTGTGTAGTCTTCATTAATAACTACGTGCTAATTACATAGGTAAATCTATTAGGCGTAGATTAATTCTCTGCAGATAGGATCTGCCGGGGCCGGGGGTGTCCTGGGTCTTGGGGGTGAAATAATTACTAGGATATAAGCCAGAAATACATACATTGCAGCGCGATTAGGTTATTCACGGTATATAATGTGCACTGTCAGGATACGGGTATATCAGCTGTGATGTCAGGATTTACGAGTATATAATAATCGGCTGTATGTCATGGATACGGTTAAAGTTCATATCCGCTGTTGATTCAGATAATCGGTATAAAGTCGCTGGGGGTCGTGTGTCGGGGATAGGGATTGCGGCGTGAGTCGGGACAAATATCGGTATAATAAATCACTGTGTGATGTCAGGTATACGTATAATTAGTCACTGTGATTTGGGCGGGGATAACGTGTGATATCACTTGATGTCAGGATACCGGTTAATATCACTGTGATGTCAGGAAGCGGTTTATAATCGCTGTTGATGATAGTAGTGATACGGTATATTTCGCTGTGTGAATGTTCGGGATACGGTAATAATGAGCTGTGATGCGTTGGGATAGCGGATATAGCATCGTGTAGTCAGATACGTGTTATATCAATGCTGTGGTATGTCAGGATACGGTTTATCGCTGTGATTGTCAGGATACGGTATATCGTGCTGTATGTCAGGCTACGGTATCCTATCTATTCGCTGTGATGTCAAGGATATCGGATATTCGCTGTGGTGTCAGGAACGGTGTGTATCCGCTGTGATGTCAGGCATAAGCGGTATATCGGCTGGTGATGGTGCGGATTAAGCTAGGTGATAGGAATTCACGATGTGTATGTGGCGGTGTATGGCAGGAGGGTCGGGGCTTGCGGTGTATCATGGCGCGAGGTCGGGTGCGTTATCGTGTAATCAAATTTCTGCAGGTCGAGGGTGCGGTGATCAGGCGCTGCGAGGGGTCGGGGTGCGGCTGGTACCTATCGTGGACTGCGAGGTCGGGGTGGGGTTGTGTATCTGGCTTTGGCGATGGTCGGGGGTGCTGGGGATCCTGGCTGCGAGGTCGGGGGCGGTGTTTAGTAGCATGGTCTGCGAAGGTCGGGGGATTGCGGGTATCATGGGCAGAGGCGGGGTGCTGTGGTTTGTATCATGGCTGCGAGGTCGGTGGTGCGGTAGTGCATAGTGGCTGCGAGGTGAGGGTCTGGGGGTGGTGTATCATGGATGCGAGGGTACGGGGATGCGTTGTGTATCAGGCTGCGAGGTCGTGGGATGCGGGTTGTTTTGTTATCAGTGGCTCGGGAAGAGGGTTCTGGTGCGAGGTAGAGGTCGGTGATCATGGCTGCGAGGTCGGGGTGCGGTGTATCATGGCTGCGAGGTCGGGGTGCGGTGTATCATGGCTGCGAGGTCGGGGGTGCGGTGTTGTCGGATCATGGCGTGAGACGGTCGGGGAACGGGGGATGCTGTGTGTATCATGCTGCGAGGTCGGGGGGTGCTGGGTTATCATGGCGGGCGGGAGTGGAGTGCGTGTATGTATCATGGCTGCGAGGTCGGAGGTGCGTATGGAGCTCATGGTATGGACTCAATGAATAGGGTCGGGGTGCGGGTGTATATAGTGCGAAGATGACGGGAGTTGGGTTGTTGGCTGATCAGGATAGCGGAGGAGACGGAGTGCGGGAGTATCGATGAGGCGGGGTAGGGGCGTATAAGGAGAACAGAAACATCAGCCGGGGGCGTAGACGGCTAACGTTAAAGGCTGCGTTAGGCGGTGAGGTTGCAGTCAACATGAGTGAGCGGTTCATGCATGGTGGGCGTAATATGGAGCTGAGAGCAAGCAGCTGTGTGAGGACAACCCCCACAGTGCAGTTGGAAAAGCTATACAATTTGGATATTAGGTCCTTTAACCAGTCCTGCTGCTTACTAAACAGCATAAACAAAGATCTGATTAACAATCTCCAGTGACCATACCTTACAACTGGCTTGCAGGGATCAAGAGCAAATGCGGGCATGAGTGGGGAACAAATCCCCAGTACATATTGAACTATCAATCTGTTTCGGGGTCTTCGCTTTTCCAAGTGTACTGGGGGGGCATGTCCTCACATGCTGTGTTATTCTTCTCCCTGGTCAGTGGACGTGTCCTATATTGTCTTCCCTGGGTGCTGTGATAATCATATCTCTGATGTTGTCAGCGCAGGACTGTTGAAATTCAATCTATAGTCCTGTATTTAGCTTTCACAGTATGCTGAGTACAAAGAGTATAAATAACAAGATATGGATTACAATCTCCCGAGACTGGACCAACTTCTTGCAGAGCCGAGAACAGCAGTCTGAGGCAGCCCTCAGTGCCTTGGGAAGATTCAAATACTGGAATTGCGAATTCACACATATCACAGTTCTGCTGCTGCTACTGAACCATAACACCCACACATGTCTATGCTTCACCATCTCTCCTGGGCTGCATAGTCAGAACTGCAGAGAGATTCCCTTCCCCTGAGACTGATGGGAGCATTTGGCAATAGAGAAACACGGCTCCCCCTCTGCATAGTGGCCCAGGTGGGCGAGTGCAGCCGAGCGCTGTGATTGGCTGGCTGTTCCCTCTGCGGAGTCTTTCAGTTTATCTGTGCAGATGTTGTCCAGTCCGTTATACGCGGTTGTGGAGTTCACCTGTGCTTATTTGACTCGATGACCGGTTACTTGTTATTGCTCATCCGGATTTAACAGCATGACTGAGAGGGTGTGGAGGTCCCGGCGTGCCTTCGCCTCATTACCCGTCCAGTGACACGGAGGAAAGTAGCGAGCCACCGTTACCGCAGCTGAGTGCGAACACATCAAGCCCCCGGCCGCATTATTTAGCGATGGCGTTTTATGTTGTTCCAGAATGAGGTATAGACACTTCCTTCCCCTATTACGGACAACGTCCAAGGACTAGCGGCTCTAGACAGATCCACGCGAAAGTCTATACAGCAACCAAGGGCTACAGGGCAAGGACCTTGTACAGACTCCGTGAGAGCCGCTCACAATGGGGGGTATGCTCACTAGATCAGAGTCCATGGTAAGTTCAGGTATGTCGACATGTGAGGGGTGAGAGTGAATGCACATGGATGCTCATAGTATTCAGGAACATTCATCTGGGGGGATATGCTCATGATTGTCAGCGACATGGGAGGTGATATGCTCTCAGTATTCCGGATAGTATCAATGGGGGGTAGCTCACTAGTGCATTCACGGGACATGGGGGTATGCTCACTAGTATTCAGGACATGTCACATGGGGGGTATACGCCAACTAGTAGTCAAGGACACAGTGTGACATGGGGGGTTGATGCTCCACTAGTATCCGGACATGGGTAAGGGGTATGCTCTCTAGTATTCAGGACATGGCACATGGGGGGTATGCTCACTAGCATATTTCGAGAGGTCATGAGATGTCTTCAATTTACGAGGTATGCATGGCGGGTATGACTCTCCTCGATTCAGGAGCATGTCGACATGGGGGTATGCTCCTCGTGATTCAGGACATGGCACGGGGGGTATGCTCTCTAGTATTCAGGACATGGCACATGGGGGAGAGCTCACTAGTATTCGAAGGCACATGGGGAAATGAAGTGTATAGGCAATGGAGTACTGCTTCAAAGTATTCAGGACTGTCACCATGGGGGGTTATGCTCTCAGTATTCAGGCAGATGAATAGGGGGGCATGCTCACTAGTTTCAGACATGGGGGTAGCCTCTAGATTCAGGACATGGGGGGGATGCTTCTCACGATTCAGGACACATGTCACATGGGGGGGGTTGTTTGGGTTCTACGAGATTCAGAAGACGATGGCACATGGAGGGGGGGCATGCTCACTAGTATTCAGGACATGGGGGGGTATGCTCTCTAGTATTCAGGACATGGGGGGGTATGCTCTCTAGTATTCAGGAGATGTCACATGGGGGGTATGCTCTCTAGTATTCAGGACATGGGGGGGGGATTATGCCTCTCTACGTATTCAGGACAGGGGGGGTGATGGGCATCTCTTAGTCATTCAGGACATGGGGGCGGATGCTCTTAGTATTCGAGATTGTTCACATGGGGGATTATGCCTTCAGATTCAGCAGAGATGTCACATGGGGGGTATGCTCCTAGCTATTCCGGACATTGGGAGGGAGGATATGCTCTAGTATTCAAAGGAGAGTTCACATGGGGGGTATGCTTCTTAGTAATTCAGGACAGGGGGGGTATAGACTCACTACGTATTCGGGAGAGTACCATGGGGGGTATGCTCACTAGTATTCAGGAGATGGCACATGGGGGTGCTTGTTCAGGATGTCCACGGGGTTATGCCTCAAGTTATCTCAGGATGGCACATGGGGGGTATGGCTAACTTAGTATTAGGAGAGTGTCACATGGGGGGGGTATGCTCACTAGTATTCGGACGAGGTCACCATTGGGGGCGGTATTTGTTCACTGTATTCAGGATAGTCACTATGGGGGGTATGCTCACTAGTATTCAGTGACGGAGATGGCCCGAGTGGGGGTTATGCATCAATAGTATTCAGGTGGCACATGGTGCTCACTAGTATCAGGCACATGGGGGTTGTTATAGTATGGATGATCGGCATCACTAGATTCAGAGACGCACATGGGGGGTAGCTCACTAGTATTCAGGAGATGTCACATGGGGGGGCTACTAGACGGAGGTTCGGGGGGCTCACTAGGCTATTCAGGATAGGAGGCAACATGGGGTAGGCTATGCTCACTAGTATCAGGGGATGGCACATGGGGGGTTGCGCACCTAGTATTAGGAATTGGCACATGGGGGGTGGATTGCTCACTAGTTATTCAGGGAAGATGGCAACATGGGGGGGGGTTTCAGCTCACCATTATTTCAGAAGATTTTGGCACAGGGGTGGTGGTATATGCCACTAGTATTCAGGAGATGTCACATGGGGGGTACGTGCCTACCACCGTAGCTTACTGAATTCAGGACATAGTCACATGCAGGGGTACGTCCACTCGTATTCAGGAGGATGCCAGGGGTTCCACTGATAGGAGTGGATGGGGGTATGCTCACTAGTATCAGGAGATGGCACATGGGGGTTATGCTCATATAGTATTAGAAGCACAGGGGAGCTAGCGCAGAGATGGCACATGGGGGTATGCATGTCGCATCTAGGATAATCGTGAGGGGACATGGGGGGTATGCTCGTCGTTAGTATTCGGAGATGGCCCATGGGGGGGATTTAGTCTCTCTAGTATTATAGGACATGGCCACATAGGGGCGGGGTATGACTCTCTAGTATTCGGATGGACATGCATGGGGGGTATGCTCATAGTATTACGGATCATGGCACATGGGGGTATGCTCTAGTATTCGGAAAACGCACAGGGGGGGAATGGCTCACTAGTATCAGGACAATGACCATGCATGGGCTGCTCATATATTCAGGGACAGGCACATGGGCATGCTCACTAGTATTCAGGACATGGCACATGGGCATGCTCACTAGTATTCAGGAGATGGCACATGGGGGGGTATGCTCACTAGTATAAGGGACGAGGTCACATTGGGGGGTATGTCAATAGTATTCAGGAATGTCACAATGGTGGTGAGTATGACTCACTAGTAGTCGGGAAGGTCACAGGGGGTATGCTACTGTATCAGGAGATGGCACATGGGGGTCATGCTCACTAGTATTCGGAGCGATGGCACACGGGGGGTATCACTAGCTAACTGTATCAGACATGGCACATGGGGGGTATGCTCACTAGTATTCAGGACATGTCACATGGGGGGTTGCTCCAAGTAGTATCGGAGATGGCCACATGGGGGGTCTGCTCCTAGTTATGCAGGAACATGGCACATGGGGGGTTACGCTCACTAGTATTCAGGGACATGGCAACATGGGCGGGGGTACGCACTAGTATTCAGGAGATGTCACATGGAGGGTATGCTCACTAGTATTCAGGACATAAGCACTATGGGGGGGGGGGGCATGCACTAGTATTCAGGAACATGTCACATGGGGTAGGGGTACTGCTCACTAGTATTTCAGGAACATGGCACATGGGGGGATGCTCACTGTATGTATCAAGGAGAATGCGACATGGGGGCGATTCTCAGTAGATACAGGACATGGCACATGGGGGGTATGCTCACTAGTATTCAGGAGATGGCACATGGGGGGTATGCTCTCTAGTATTCAGGAGATGTCACATGGGGGGTATGCTCTCTAGTATTCAGGACATGGCACATGGGGGGAGTTACACTAGATGGGGACTGCCACATGGGGGTAGTATCAGGCACTAGTTCAGGACACAAGGGGGGGGGTATGGTATGCTACTCTATATTCAGTGACAGGGCACTATGGGGGGTATGCTCTAGTATCAGGAATGGACCAAGGGGTTATCGCTCTAGTATTCAGGACATGGCACATGGGGGGTATGCTCACTAGTATTCAGGACATGGCACATGGGGGGTATGCTCACTAGTATTCAGGACATGGCACATGGGGGGTATGCTCACTAGTACTCAGGACATGGCACATGGAGGGTGCCTGTGTGTACCTTCATCCGTCAGTCTTCTCTCCTCCTCTTCCACACTCATCCAGTAGTGATGGGTCATCCATGAACGAGCCGGCTCTTTTGTGTGAAAGATGGGAGTTGGCTCCCTTCAGTGTGCCGATACCTCACTTAACCCCACCCCTAATCGGCTCACCACACCTCCTTTAACACAATAAAATCAGGTTAAAAGTGGAGTGCGGTGACTGACTGGCCAGAGGCTCCCTATTATATATTTAATAGGGAGCCAGAAAAGCCGGCTCTTCTTAGTGAGCAGAGCCTAATGATCCAGCTCACTAAGAAGAATCGGACTTCTCATTACTATCATCCAGGGGAATGGTGAGGAGGAGACACAGGCTGGAGCTACGCCCCTGGGACTCGCCTCACATTGCTGGCAAGGAGCCAGGTAACGTGAAATAAAGTTTTATGAACTACTGAAATGATTCAAAATGCTGACAAAGGCATTTTGAAAATCGGCAAAGCACAAGCTATAGGAACCTGTCACCTGTCAGCTAAAAATGACATTCCTGGTGACAGGTTCCCTTTAATCTTTTCCAATATGTGTTTCGTGGACAAGAGCTTTCACTTGTGGATTGTTCTGCACAGGAGATCAGGACACGTTGTCAACCTCTGAAACAAGAAGCTGAGATCTGGAGAAAGGTGACAATGGAAATCCAGAGTGCGAGACCGATCAGCACTGATGAGTTGTCAGACAGTAGGGAGCAGGGGAATGCTAATGCCGGGGCTTGTTACATCCCCGTCCTGTGATACTAAGACTCTGTATTGTACGATAGTCGCCATAGTAGGCAACAGACACTTACAGATATTGCTGGAAAGGGTCAAACTCTCTGCTGTCAGGGACTTACCCAGAATTCAACCCTTGCAATAGCTCGGGGCCCATAGAACAGGGGGCCCCATCCTCAAGGGACTCCAATACATCTTACAGCAATGGCCGAGCAGGGAGCAATGGGCTGGAGAGTGGAGAGAGGGGCCCTAAAAATACCAAATGCGCCTCCGTTACCGATACTGTAAAAATAATAAGAGGAGGCATCAAGTTGAGATCGGAACTAGAATATTTGAGAAGCTCCCAAAAACTGAGGAGCCCTGGAAGACTTGCCAGCCCTCCTGCTCCAGCATCTCTTGGGCTCTAGGGTATGGTAATGAGAACCTTTTAATGCAAATTAACCCACCCGGAATAATGGCATTAAAAACTATGATTAAAGAGAACCCGTCATGCAAAATAACCCCCCTAATCTAAATATATTTCCATAAACTGCCATTAGAGAGCATTGCCTCTATCCATTCATTGTCCCTCTACATGCCTGTAAACCTAAGCAATGAGGTCCTAAAGCTGTATGCAAATGACCTGTGAAATGTCCAGTGAGTCATTAGCATATTCAAGCTGTCCAGCTTATTCTTGAGTGGGAGGCACAGCCACACCCTCAGTGCTTGATTGACAGCAGCTCCATGTAATGGCTGCTCCATGTGCTTGCTGGTGGCCACGCCCCCTGCAGCCTGTGTGTGTGTAGGAGAGATGCAACAGCTCCAGGAAGCCATGTTATAGCAGAACATGTCAGGTACTTGTGTAGCTGATGTCTGTGTCTCACACATGTTATAGCAGAACATGTCAGGCACTTGTGTAGCTGATGTCTGTGTATTAGGGAGGATGCAGCATGTCAGCAGATGCAGCACACACACTAGCAATGCTTTACTATACATTGCACACAGACATGAGCAGGGGGAGGAGAGGGGAAAGGTAATAGGGGTGACATCACTGCCTCTGACCATGTGACCAGCATCATTTACATAATAAAGAATAGATGATTTTATAATGATTAATGTATGATATGACTAGATAAAGGCTGGGATGGGATCCTTGTGAGCTGCTCCAACAGGTAGTAGTGACAGGACAAGTGACACAGACCTGATGACAGGTGTCCTTTAAGAAGCGTTGCCCTTATCCCTAAATAGTTCCATGGCTACAATGTTGCAACAATCAGTTTTTAAACTTGAATGTAACTAACCTGATGTGAGTCATTACACTAAGTGAGTCCTGCATAATAAAATGTATTTGCATTGCCCCGCCTCCTTGTTCCTGATTGACAGGCTGTGATATTCTGCTGTGTAGAGAGCTCTGTTACATCATTGGGCACTTTAAAGTCATGTGACCAGGATGAAATCATCAAAGCTTTTGTTACATCTGCAACTTCTGTGTCTGATCACATGAAATCACATCACCCTCCATGGAGGATGGGGAGAAGTAGAAGTCCATGGAGGCTCCTGTGATTTCATGTGATCAGATGTAAGCATGGTGTTCAGTTAGGAGGCTAAAGGACCTATGATGATGTCACTTAACATGCTGAAACATGACGAGGAGTAGATGGGAGGGGCCAGTCAAGCAAGACAAGCCTTGTCTGATGCCAGGGAAAATAATATAAAGTTGATTTATGTGGATGTAAGGGAAACAATTTTTAGCTAAAAGAGGGGTGTCGGTTAATAGGCTCTATGGGAACCTGTCACTGGCTGAATGTGTGAAAATGTGGTGACAGGGTCCCTTTAACTACAATTAAGATTGTTATTGTCAGTCACATAAAATAAGAGGATGTGCCACGTGTGGTTTTGGATGCCATGTGTTGGAGGCTTCCCATGACACCCTCCTCATGGAAAATGCCTGTGAAAGAACACAAAGAGTTGGAAAGTAAATCTCTCTCTTAGATGACGACCTGCTTCGCCTTCTTTTATAACCGGTGGAAGCTCATTTTGCTCGTTCTTGATGATCTATAATTTTCATTCTGAGAATGGGCAGTGTAAGGTTATTTGAGTTACTCATTCCTTACTTTGTGTTCCCTTCCTTCATAATAGATACAGAATCATCATCATCTCAGGACACTGGGGATTCAATGGATCAAGACCGACCTCGACACCGGAGGCCCGATAAAGCTTTATATGTGCCAAAGGCTCGACGCAACGTGGTAGACAATGAAAGAGTCGGCACCGACCAAACCTCGGCGTCGTCCAACAAAACTCCAATCCAGGAGCGATACCGGAACACCAAGGAGAACCATCGTACCGCTGGTTTAGAGAGCGGAGACCATCAAAACGCCAGGTTCTCAAGATCGTCCACTACAAAGGCTGAGCCTATTGACCGGGGCGTCGCAACTGAAGCAAATGATTCGTTTGGCGAAACTTTTCATAGCTTGAGCATCGATGAGAAGACAACAACATTGGCTTCAAGTGAAAGCTGCTCGACTGCTCCACGCATTGATTCCACCTCCCCGAAACAGACTGAACCCTCGCTAGCCCGGCTCACCACTGCCGGAGATTGTCCGAGAAAACAGTCCGACCACAGGAGAAAAGGGGGAGAGGAAACGTGGGCAGAAAAAGATAGGGCCAGACGGAAAGTACAGCCCAAGAGAAAGTCCCAACCTCGGAAATCTGAGAACCCTGCCGACTCTTTACAAGGGAAGGAAGACTTAGCGAGGTTATCCAGCAGCGCGGAGCCGCGTGTATGCAATCAGGACAATTTAGGTTTCCCATCTAATACCGTAGATAACAGCTGGGAATGCAAAGCAGAGAATATAGACGCCACCACCGTACAGCAGAGCAACATCTTATTACCCGGCACAGATAGTGCGGAGGTAATCTGTGTAAGTGACACTACTAAAGTCCCATCTGGACCTGGCTCGGTCTTGGAAAGCAATGCAGATAACACGCTCTCGCATGAAAAGCAAGAAAATATTACAGAGAGAAAATTAGATCTCGCTGCTGTTATAGCAGAGGAGGAGCGTGGTGATGTCTGCACGGCAAGGCTCGATGGTGGTGGTTGTCCGCATGAGGACATCGGGGCTGGGTTAGATGGCTTGCATACTTCTCTATTAATGGAGGGCCCAAGTAGACCTCATGGTTTTGGAAAGACGGATGCAGTTGAGCCGGGGGCTGGACGGGAGGATATTGGTGACTCAACAGAGACAATAGAACCCATTGTAAATCACAATATGGACAGTTTAGATACAGACTTACGACTGGCAGAACTATCGCCCTCACCTGCGGTGATGTTGGTAGATCCCATTCCAGAGGCCATAAAGGACATGGCTCCTGCTTTGGCAGAAGTTGCAGAGGAGGTGCCCACTTATAAGGGCATGGACGCTCTCCCTGAGCCTTGCATAATGGCGGATAATGCCGAGCATAACAGAGGGATAGTCCTGGACTGTTCATTGACCGGAACGGACTGTGTATCGGAAGGGCGTTCACACCCTGGGAAGGAACAAGGCAGCACAAACTTGGGAACCACTGAGAAAGTGTCACAGAGCGAGGCCAGCGGGGCTGAGGAAGAGAGCTGGGATTCTCTCTTTACTGATGATGGAGATTGTCTGGACCCTCACCATTTGGAAGAGGTAAAATTATGGGTGTTATTCAACTCTTCTATATTTGGGTGGGGCAAATGGCAACGACTTGCTTTGCCCTTTATTGCATTCAGTTGTGTTATGTATTTCTTGATACAGAGCTCCAAATCTCCCTGCAATGCAATTCTGGCTCCCTGAAGCCACCAGTAGATGGAGCTGTCTGAATACATCTGCAAAAGTAGGCTGCAGTATAGGGATATTACTCTGGAAAGGGTATAGCTTCTAGAAGTGTCTAGATCAGACTTTTGTGAGCACTGCTAATGATGAGACAAATTATGGGGCTCCTAATGGTTAGACCCATTGTCACTGACATGTCTTAACCCGTCTACTAGAAAATCCATTTAATTCTGTCTTTGTTAAAGAAAATCTGGAAGAAGTTTTGACCAGCCAGCGTTAGGTTTTGTCCCTAGCGATCTGTGTAATCATACCTTTGTGTATGTTGTTGGTAGCAGCAGGACTGTGAAATGTGAATTTATAGTTCAGAATCGTGGATTCTCTCCCTGGAGGTGTTCGCCCTGCTGTGCTCTTAGATCTCTGCATTGTGCTACTTCAAAGTCCCGCCCCTCATGTCTAGTTGAAAACTGTATCGGGCTTCTGGTTGAGTATTACAGCATTGTGGTACAGCTAAAAGCACAGCAGTGTCAGGCCTGCAGTGCACTTCGAGAAACTACAGTCCTGGAATATGAGTCCATTTTAACAGTCCTGCTGCTAGTAAAATACACAGATGTCAAAAATTGCTAAAATATTGTATCTCAACACATCAGCTCCCTCTAGTGGTGGCTCCAGGCAGCCATAATTTTAAAGCTCGATGAGGTAGAAGGTTTGGTTCAGGTTGGTTATGTGATTTGCACCTTTCTTGATGCACCTTATCGGCTGATATGCTGGTTTTTGTATGCAACCGTGCTTAATAATAAAGATCTAATCCTCTTCCTTTCCTCCTAGCTGACCTTAAGAGAGGGGGATGGAGACGGCGGGAAGCAATCTAGATATAACTACTATGACTATGATCCTAAGGAGCCGGATATGGATGATCCGGAGCTGTCACATGTCATCGAGATCTATGACTTCCCCGCAGAGTTTAAGACTGAGGACCTACTCCGCGCCTTCTCCAGCTACCAGTAGGTCCTGCTCTCTCC
Source organism: Engystomops pustulosus (assembly GCA_019512145.1). Classification (NCBI taxonomy): domain Eukaryota; kingdom Metazoa; phylum Chordata; class Amphibia; order Anura; family Leptodactylidae; genus Engystomops; species Engystomops pustulosus. The sequence continues at coordinate 18,957 of WNYA01000389.1, forward strand.
TGGTTCACGTTATATGCAGGAGCTCACACTGCTCTAGCGCAGTCGCCCGCTTTTCTTGATACAATTTCAATTATGAGCCAAATTACAGAGGGCTGTCCAAAGTTTTCCACAGAATAGGGGATAACGTTGTGACTACTGGGACTCCCACTGATCGTCATTAAGGAGGTCTCATCCCACCTACCCGCCTTCTTCGGATTAATGGAGCCGCAGGTCGAGCTTGTCTGCGTCTCCTCCGTTCACTGACCACAGTTCCACTATGTTTTATTTAGGGGCACAAGACCCCTTGCTCTAGAATACAGTAGGGCTTCCTCCTCTTTTGCACATCATCTTGTGCTCCGTGTCCAAATCCTAATCTTCTAGACCCGTCTACAATGTATCAAGTCAATGTGATTGACCCTTCTGCGCTCCCAGCGTATACGTTGCCTGCTCTGATACATTGTAGCATAAATGGCATTTCCTAGACTGAAACAGTTGGGTGAAGTCCTAGAAATGTGTCTGCTTCAGGTTTCTAGATTAAGGATTCCATTCACTGTGAGCAAGCAGAGGTTTTTAAACTGACAAGGATTTGAAGTGCTCAAAGTTTATTACAATGATATTGAAATTAAACTGCAGGTCGTTCCATAAAGTCTCTTGTATTCCAGACCCCCCTTCATGCTACAACCCCTCTGTGCCTGTAGCTCGGCCCTGTATGGATCGCCAGCCTGATCTGTATCCTCTAGTAAACTGTGGCTTAAGGGTTTTGCTTCTGCTTGCAGCTTGTTGTGTGACTTGTGCATTTGAACACTTGTACATTTTGTGTTGTAGAAAGAAAGGCTTCGATGTCAAGTGGGTGGACGATACGCACGCTCTTGGGGTGTTCTCCAGTCCGATCACAGGTAGGGTCTTCCTTGTGTATAGAAGGTTGTAACTATACACAATGTATACATACACTATGTATATACAGTGATGCAGAGGGGTAGTGAGTACCATTAGATTGTTGTGGCTGATCCATCAATCTAATGGCCAAGGGGTCTGCTGATCCCCATAGACGGGGGGCCACCAGAAGAGAAGCCTCTGAGTCTAAGATATGGTGACAGGTTATAGATTTCTGGAGATGTTTAGTGATCCAAAGAGTCGAGAAGAAATTTCCAGCTGAGATCAGTAAAATTATCTTACAGATCAACATTGCAGGATGATGGGTGGACGTTACGTTACAATGTTCTTGTTTCTTCAGCTCGTGACGCACTGTCCAGTAAGAACCCAATGGTGAAGGTGAGGCCACTGTCCCAAGCCACCAGGGCATCCAGAGCCAAGGCCCGCTCCTGTGCAGGTAAGTGCGGAGGTCTCTGATGGATTGGAGATTCATCACTGATGTTTTTTGAAGATTTGTAGCCCAACGCTGAGAATTTCTCTACACATGGAGGAATCATGGTTCTCTACAGTAAGAGCCGGGATACTATAAGACTGCAAGAAAGTTTGAATGAATCCTAGTGTGACACTTATTTAAAAGAAAAATCATAACAAGACCCAAAGGGTCTTAGAAAAGAAATTTCTACTTCACATGGAAGAAACATGGTATCGGTAAAGGAAGGGTTCTTTACTGTAAGAGCAAAGGTCAAAGGTCACGGAGATTATGATGTTTAGTGAAATGTGATGTTTGGAAAAAAAAAAGGCTTTAAAAGGATTGAACTATATTTGGATGAGAGATTCTAAAACGTGTAGAGGAAATATAGTTTTTGTGAAGGGTTCTTTACTGTTATAGGAAATCTACCACCAGGATGAAGGATTGTAAACCAAGCACACTGACATACTGGTAAGTGTCCCCTCTGGCAGGATCTGCTATTCTTGTAGCTTCGTATGCCTTTGTTTTTAAGAAAAAGAGGTTTTAAAAATTATGCAGATGAGGCTCATTTGCATACTCTGTGAAACCTTTTTATTGTAAAAACAAGGTCCTAAGAAGCTAAAAGAAAAGCTGAACCTGCCAGAGGGGGCACTTACCAGTATGTCAGTGTGCTTGGTTTACAATTCTGTATCCTGGTGGTAGGTTTCCTTTAAAGCAAGAAGACTTTATTAAAGCTTTCTCACAGTCTCTAGTTAATTGGATGTGAGCTCCAAGGGCATGAATCCCACAAAGTAGTTGTGCTGTATATGACACTACAGTGCCTATACACATTGAGGATGGACGGTGTCTCTGAGACGGGTTCTTTACTGTAAAAGCTGAGCAACTTTGACAACATTGGGATGAATAATCGGATGTGAATTAAAAGAAAAAAAAAGAAGAAAAATCAAACCGCTAATGGTTAGTACTATATATTGGAAGTAAAACTTTGTATCTGCAGGGGTTGTTTAATAAGAAGGGTTCTTTACTGTAAGAGCAAAGAGACTTTGAGACTATTTTACGGAGAAAGTTGTGATGATTTATTGGATGTGACCTTTTCAAAATAACGGAGAATTTTTAAGCCTGGTAGAGGAAATGGTGCTATTCTATGGAAAGGGTTCTTTATAGTAAGAGCAATAAGGTTGTGCTGGAATGTGAGCTTTATAGAAGGGAATACCCCAGAGTGGGTGTATAATATTGGAGCAAACAATACTAATACAAACAGATGATAAAGAGAAGGGTTCTTTAGAGTAAGAGCAAGAAGTCTGGCAGAAAGTTGCAATGGTTAACAGGATGAACTTTATAGTTTTAGTTGTACGATAGAAATAGATGGGGGAAATGGGTTCTACCTCTATAGGATTCTTTACTGTCAGAGACTTTGCGAGAAAGTTGTATTTAATTGAGAAATTTTCAAGAACCCTCCTAAGGTTTTGTACTTTAAAAATGTGTGACACATGGGGGAAAGATGGTTTCTCTATCGGAAGGGTTCTTTACTGTAAGAGCAAGGAGACAGTAGGACTCTGCGCCAGAGAAAGTAGTGATGATTAATTGATGTGACCTTCTCAATAAAATATTACCCCTAAGGGAATGTACAATGTTGTGTCTTATACACATAGGTAAAGATGGATTCTTATTCTGAATGGTTCTTTACTGTAAGAGCAGAAGACTGTGCGAAAGTTTTTATTGATTAATTGAATGTGACGCTTTAAAAAAAAAATAAGCATAATGCGCTAAGTCATTATACAGACAATACCCGGGTTACGTACAAGATGGGTTCCTTGGGTTTGTACTTAAGTTGAATTTGTATGTAAGTCGAAATTGTAATTGTAGTTCCAGACAAAAATTTTTTTTTTGGCCCAGTGAGTTTCACATTTTTTTTGCTGTAATTTGACCAAGGATTATTAATAGATCAGTGGGCAGAGGGGTCTGTCTGTAACTATGGGTCGTCTGTAAGTCAGGTGTCCTCAAGTAGGGGACTGCCTGTATATAAAAATTCCTATGGATAGCGCCCCCTTGTACCCATGCTGAACCTGGTATTGCAATCGATCAATGATGCATGGACATTGTGACTCATACCCCCGCAGCTCTTATAGATTATATACCTTTCCTTTTCATCTCCTGCTGGGGGAGTCCAGGGAAGTCTGCATTTTATATTTTGCTTCTGGCACCAGATACCATTGGTTCGCCCTTGAAACCGTGGCCCTTTTATAATCACCCGACACGTCTCCAAATATTCGCTTTCACAGTGTTTTTTTTTTTCTTTATTGGAAATATTACTATATTTACATATATTTACACTCCTTACAGGGTCCATTCATTATTAATAAAGGGCGGAATCAATACAGACAGGATTGCAGTTCTCGTTTGCATTAACGCTGCTCAGAGGCTCGATGACCTTGGCGACTTCAATAACACCTTTAAAAGTCCAGTAGTCGCTAAATTAAAGGTGCTCAGAGGGGTCACATGAAAGGCTGCAGGACCGGCACGTAACACATCCACCCATCGATGGGTCAGCACCGGGTGCACAGGCTAGGGCTGGAATAGTGCAGTAGCTATATGTCCTATTGCCTTGAATCCATTTGGGTCATTGGGCAACAAAGCAACAGCTTTTACTAGACCCAAAGGACGTTGGTCATTTTGGTGCAAAAAAAAAGAAAGTGTCGTTCAATGTCCTGTTGGTACATCTCACCCTTGAACCATTGGCATATAACAGAAACATCACTCGCACCGTGTGGTTGGGTTACAGTGAGTGTATGTAACGCAGAGGGAAAGGGGGCATGGTTTGGAGATGGTAGCTGCAGGGCTTGCTATATCAGACTGAGCTGTCTGTTGTGATGCATGAGAAGAGAGAGTGGATTTATACAGATGAGGGAATGGGAGAGTAAAGTAGCAAGCAGGACTTTGCTCTTTCATAGTGAACTGTCTCTTGTAAGATGGGTGAGAGAGTTGGTGTGGATGAGGAAGGGAAGTAACAGTACTTGCTAAAACGATTAGGCTGTCGGTATGTTGGCTCGGTAACCAAGACGGGGGGTTACATCCTTGTGCATGAGGGAAAGGATTAGCAGACTTTCTCAAATCGGATGAGTGTCTGTTGTGAGAAAAGGGCACGGATGAGAGTAGGGCATGGTGTGGCTGTGGAGGGCAGTAAGTAGAAGGAATTTGTATTAATAGTGAATGAGGGGGGCACACAGACACCCGGTAAACACTCCCGCCACCCTCCATGCGTAGCATCACCCGCAGTGCCGAAGATTTCGGTGCTAGATCCCGGTGGCAGCAGGCAAATCGGGAAAGAAGATAAAAGATCGAGGGGGGGCGGGGTGAGTCACTGCGCGGCGCGCGTTCCTACGAGAGAGGGCGAGTGACTCGGTGGGTAGTTGGAGGCATTGCTACACTACCTTTGGTGTTGTAGACTAAGTGACGGGGAGAATGTCGAGTAGAAGGATGTTTTGGATCCTACTGAGATGGGCGGGGGATGTGGATGAGAAAGAGAGTTTATAGTACTGGGATGGGTAGGAGAGGGGGTGTGGCTGAGGGAAGGGAATAGCAGGACTTGCTATATCAAACTGAGCTGTTATGAGATGGGAGCACACTGGCTTGCTGTAGCTTGAGGCTACTGTATGGGGAGGAGAGGGAGTTTATTTACAGAACTACTGACTTCTGAGAATAAAGAACTTTTCAGTTCTCCAGCCCCTTTAGTTTTTTCCTATACAGCAGAGCCCCTATTCATAGGTTGTTCTAGCAGCTGCCACAACCTTGTAGGGAGTTCAACAGCACGAAAGTTAAGAGAGATTTAAAAAGAACTTTCCATTTAAATTGACCCAGTCAAAATAAATACTTCATTAAAAACTATGATGAAAAAGCGTTGCCCTTATCCCTATATGGTTCCTTTCCATGGCTGCAATGTTACAAAAATCAGTTTGGAAACTTGGATACAACTCGCCTGACTCCATGAGTTACTTGCATTGCCCTGCCTCCTTGCTGCTGATTGAAAGGCTGTGATATTCTGCTGTTACATCATTGGGCAGGGATGACATCATCAAAGGTCCTGTCACATCTGCAACAACTTACCCATGTATATCTGATCACATGAAGTTACAGCACGCCTCCATGGAGGATGAGGAGAAGTAGAAATCCATGAAAGATGGGGAGGAGTAGTAGTCTACGGAGGCTGCTGTGATTTCATGTGATCAGATACATGCATGGTGTATAGTTTGCTAATGTTAGGAGGCTAAAGGAACTGTGATGTGGTGACCGGTTCCCTTTAAGTGCAGAATGTTGAAAAGAGGCATGGGATATGGGGAGGAGTGGATGGGAGGGGCCGGCCAAGCAGGACACGCCCGATATGCCTGGCAAGTAACATAAAATGGCTTGGGGGAGGGTTAGCACATATATAATGGGTCTTTTGGGGTGGTTAGCACATTTATACTGAGGTCTCTCTGGGAGGGTTGCACATATATAATGAGGGTCTTCTCTGGGGGAGGGTTAGCACATTATATAATGAGGGTTCTTCTGCGGCGGGTGTGGTTAGCACATTATATAATGAGGGTATCTGTCCCGGGGGGTGGTTGGCACATTATATAATGAGGGTCTTCTTTGGGGTGGTTAGCACATTATATAATGGGGGTCTTCTCGGGGGGAGTGGTTTGCATATATAATGAGGGTCTTCTCTGGGGGGTGGTTAGCACATTATATAATGAGGGTTTCTCTGGGGGGTGGTTAGCACATTATATAATGAGGGTCTTCTCTGGGGGTGGTTAGCACATTATATAATGAGGGTCTTCTCTGGGGAGGGTTAGCACATTATATAATGAGGGTCTTCTCTGGGGGGTGGTTGGCACATTATATAATGAGGGTCTTCTCTGGGGGGGGGTTGGCACATTATATAATGAGGGTATTCTGGGGGGGTGGTTGGCACATTATATAATGAGGGTCTTCTCTGGGGGGGTTTGGTAGACATTTATAATGAGGGGGTTCATTGGGGGTGGTTGCACATTATATAATGAGGGTCTTCTCTGGGGGGTGGTTAGCACATTATATAATGAGGGTCTTCTCTGGGGGGGGGTTAGCACATTATATAATGAGGGTCTTCTCTGGGGGGGGGTTACACATTATATAATGAGGGTCTTCTCTGGGGGGGGTTTAGCACATTATATAATGAGTGTTTCTCTGGGGGGTGTTAGCACATTATAATGAGGGTTTCTCTGGGGGGGTGGTTAGCACATTATATATGAGGGGGTCTTCTCTGGGGGTGGTTAGCACATATATTAATGAGGGGTCTTCTCTGGGGGGGTGGTCACATTATATATGAGGGTCTTCTCGGGGTGGGGGTTAGCACAGTATTAATGGGTCTTAGGGGGGTGGTTAGCACATTATAGAGTGTTCGGTCACAGTCCGTTCAGGCTTTACGCAGCGTTTACATCCAGGAAAACCTTGCGGCTTGGCATGAACAGGAATCCTCGCGGGGATCGGCACGTGTGACCTCTCTCCATCATCTCTCTCTCAAACTAAACTTGTTTCGTTGCTACAGTGATATTGACCTGACTGTGTCCCCCTGCCGGGGGACCGCTCTCCCCCAGACCCCCAGAAGTGTCAGCAGCAGAATATGTACATCGCTGCCGCCTCTGGAGCCCTTGAGAAAAGTTTAGAAAGTGGAGGGGAGGGGCTTGAACGAGGAAACCTTTTTTTTTTTAAACCAAAATAGAATTTTCACATTCCAATAAATTGATACAATGTATTTTGCTCTACGTTACATTGTATTACATGGTGATTTCTACTGCACAATCCTGCAGGTTTCCTTCCTTAATTGCAATGCATTGTGGTAAATTTAGTATCTGAATCCGTTTTTAGTCATCTTTAAAAACCTAATTTGGTTTTATAACCGGCTTTTGCAATTTATTGATGTAGCTAAAATTATAGATAGAATAATAAAACCGTCAAAAAATCGGCATGTGTTTAGAGTATACAGATCCAAGATTCTTTCAGACTACAAACAAACCGCTTGTAGTCAGATCATCCTGTGATGAGCTTTTTTTTAGATTTCCCCTAACCTAATCTCCCTTAGGGGTAACTGTTTGCTGTTACCATATAGGCAGATTTCTCTTTGGGGTATACAGCTCTAATAATCAGTTTTTTAGAATTGGTTTTCAGTTCTTTTGCTAAACAGATATAGCAAGCGGTTTGTTTGTAGTCTGAAACCATGGAGACAATCTTGGATCTGTATATTTATTCTTTTCTTGGTACAGCCGAGTCAAAAAAATTTCTGTATGAGCTAGTTGAATACTAAGTAGGGAAAGTTTGGTTTCCATGGTTTACAGCTACAAACTGGGTGTAGTAGATTCCAGTTTTTAGATACACAAGATGATGGTGATGTGTGACTGCTGAGGCTTTGGGGCCCCACAGCATAATGGACATTTGGGGATCCCAGGTGGATGTGGTCAAGGGATCATTTATGGGATTTTCGCATTGTGCTCGGCTGTTCCCGGGGCTTACAAATTACACAGCGCTGCACAGAGTTTGCCAAAAGACAGTCCAAATGGTCCCATAGGACTCGCAATCTAATCTCTACCAGCTAGGTTTTGGAGTTGGAAGAGGAAACCGGAAAGGAACAATACAAATCTTTAGCAGCATGTGGGACTGGATGGGACTGTACTCGAGACCCAGCCCGCAAGCCTGTACGTTTCAACCAATGAGCCACCGTCGTACAAGGTTGTAGTGCAACCACTGAGCCACCGGTACAAGGTTGTAGTGCTAACCACGGAGCCGCCGGCTGCAAGGCGTTAGTGTAATACAACTGAGGCCACGTGTGCCAAGGCTGTAGTGCTAACACTGAGCCATCTGTTATGCACTGCAGCTGTCGTTCTAACCAATGAGGCACTGGATGCTGAAAGGCTGTAGTGTGCACTAACACGGCCTAGTCGGTGAATGAAGAGGTGGGCACCATGCCTGTCCTGTAATTCACCCATTAGTGACGGAGCGTGGGATCCCATACATCGTGTTCCACAGGACGTGGACCGCAGCAATCACTTGCATCCCTATCCTGTGATGGGGGCACAAATTAACTGGGGACTTTGCTCTTTCTGTAAACATTTCAGAAGTTGAAAAACCCTGAATGTTTCTTTCCTACCGAAAAAGTCAGCCGCATTCAAGGGTCGATCTCTCTTTTTATTCCTTTGTGCTGTCGGGTTGACTTAATTATCATAATTTTATGGCGGAAACCGAATTACATTCACTAAAACTGAAAAGCATTACCCGGCGCACGTCGACATGGTCTGCAGAATTATTACTGAAGGGTTGTAACACGCAACTTGAGCTGGCGGGCGGACTTTTTAGGAGCGGTACAATCCTTGTACTCGGGTCAAGTACCAAGCGTTACAATTGAGGTTGCATGGGGGGGTGGGGGTAAAGATCGACTAGGAGGGGGGGTGGTTGGTAATGTCGATTGTCTATTGTCTGGATACTGTCTCAATGTATACTCCTTGTTTTGCTGTGATTTAGACTTTCTGGCAGCCGAGGTTGCGACAGGACCGTCCAGAAACGTCTGCAGGTTTTCTAGCAAGGAGACATGGTGATTAGCGCCTTAGGGGATGGTCGCGAGTACCCAGAGACCGAGCGAGAGGATCGCGTCTAACGGAGCCAGCCAAGAAGTGCAGACGCAGCAGACGAGTGAAAAGCGGAACAAATTAGAGTGTGCGGAGCTGGCGTTGCCACGCGTCTGTTGTTAGCAAGATGAGCAAAGGACGCTGTCTCAAACGTTTATGTAAGTGGCGCCAATATTCTCGCGCAGCATGTGTGGCGCTAAACTTAGGTCTCTCTATCCAGCGGTGGGAGAGAGAGCGAGGACGTGGTCGATTGCACCAGCGGGATGTGACATTCTCGTGACTCTATCACACCGGGCCGGGGTGGGGAGGTGGTGACATTGCAAAAAACAATGGGGGTTTATTATGATAGAGGGGATAGAGAGCAGAGCGCTATGCGTCATAAGACATTCCTGTAATAATTTACTGACCCATGAAGCGGAAATCACATCATTTGTTTTATGCATGGTGAAGAACATTCATTGACGAATGCTGTAGCGTGACTAATGCAGATGAAACATACTTGTTTATCCCTGTTCAAGTGAATTTTGTAAAAAAAAAAAGACCTCTTAAAAACAACTGGGCGTCAGTCTTTGCATTGGCATGAAAGAGCTGCCTGAAATTCCAGACATGACATCAACCTGAATCCGTGAGACCGTACACAGCAGCTGGGGAAGGTGGCAGCGACTGATATTCGACTGTCAGGGAAAACACAAATTGGGTGAGAGGAGAGAGGAGAAGAGCCAGATCGCCAAAGGCGCGCCAGAGCCTCATTATCATCTTTTTCATTGTTTTTTTAGCAAAAAATCAGTCAGGGATGGCGCAGTATGTTTCTGCATCATTGTAGCTACAGCATTCTCAATGTATGTTTGGTTCAAAATGCATGAAATCGAATGGTAGGTTTCTTTTAAGAGGTTAAATCCTATCAGCAGGTATTACCGAGCATGGACGCTGCACCTATGGAGTACATGTAGTAACGTGTATACGCTGCACCTATGGAGTAATATAAACATGATAGGCTGCACTATGGATACATATAGTAAGTGTATTACCGTGCGCGAATGGTTTTCTGATTGGGCTTCCTGCGTCGCTGACACAATGGCGTAGTACATATAGTAATGTCTATGGCCCTATGCGTCATATAGTAACGTGTATACGATGCACCTATGGCGTACTATAGTAAAGTGTTCGCGCCTATGGAGTTACATCTAGTAATGTGTATACGCTGCCTCCTATGGAGTAAGTATAGTAACGTGTATACGCTGCCCTATGGGATACATATAGAACGTGTTCGCTGCACCTAGGAGCTACAATAGGAACGTGTATACGCTGCACTTATGGAGTAAATATCGTAAACGTGTATACGTGCACTAGGTGTGAATACTAGTAACGTGTATACGCGCACATATGGAGTACATAAGATGTGTATACGCGCACCTATGGAGTACATATAGAAACGTGTATTCGCTGCACTTATGGAGTGTACTATTAGTAACGGTATACGCGGCACCTTATGGATAATATAGTAACGGTATTAATTTAAACGGGGATGCACTATGGATATATAGTAACGTGTATACGCTGCACATATGGAGTACATATAGTAAGTGATACGCTGCCACCGATGAAGTACATATCGAACGGTTTGTATTACGCTGCACTCTGGAGTACATTCGTAACGTGTATACGCTGCACCTATGGGAGTACATATAGAAGTGTATACGCTGCACTATGGAGTATATTAGTAAGTGTACGCTGCACTATGGTGGGATATATAGTAACGTGTATACGCTGCACCTATGGTGTGTATATATAGTAACGTGTATCCGCTGCACCTATGGTGTATATATATTAACGTGTATATGCTGCACCTATGGAGTACATATATTAACGTGTATACGCTGCACCTATGGAGTACATATAGAACTGATATACGCTGCTCCTAGGCGTACCATAGTAACGTGGTATCCGCTGCAAACTATGGGTACAATAGTAACGTGTCTACGCTGCACACCATATGGAGACATATAGAACGTGATACGCTGACCTAGGAGTACATTAGTAACGTGGATTACGCTGCACTATGGGTACAATAGTAATGTGTATACGCTGCACTCTGGAGTACATATAGTAACGTGTATACGCTGCACTTATGGAGTATATATAGTAACGTGTATACGCTGCACTATGGTTGTAATATAGTAGTTATACGCTGCACTATGTAGTACATATAGTAATGTGTATACGTGAACATATGGGTACATAGAGTAACGGTATACGCGGCACTTAATGGAGGCGTATATATAGTAACGGTGTATTACTGCACCTATGGAGTATCTATCGTAACGTGTATACGCCTGCACGATGGTGTATCTATAGTAACGTGTATACGCTCACCTATGGGAGTACTATAGTAACGGGTATACGCTGACTAGGAGTACATATACGTAACGTGTATACGCGCACCTATGGATGTAATATCGTAAGTGAACGCTTGCACCTATGGAGTACATATAGTAACGGGGTATACGCTGCAATGATGGAGTAGTAGATTAGTAACTGTATTCCGCTTGCCACCTATGGGTGTTAGATAGTAACGGGGGACACGCTGCACCTTATGGTGTGTATCTATAGAAGTGTAGCCGCTTGCACCTAAGGTGTAGATATCTTCAGTGTCTCTGCTGCACCTACGGAAGTACATCTTAACGTGAGCGCTGCACCGAGTTACATTATGTCACGTGTATACGCTGCTCTAAGGAGTAATAGAGTAACCGGGTATACGGCTGAACCTATGAGTACATATAGTAACGTGTATACGATGCACCTTGGAGTACATATAGTACGCGTATACGCTGTGAACTTGGATTTAATATGTAACGTGTATACGATGACAACTATGGAATACTATGTACGGTTATACGGGGCTGCACCTAGGATACATATAGTAACGTGTATACGCGCACATATGGAATACATATAGTCCGTGTATACGCTGCACCTATGGAGTACATATCGTAACGTGTATACGCTGCACCTATGGAGTACATATAGTAACGTGATACGCTGCACCTCTGGAGTCATATAGTAACGTGTTACGCGGCACCGATGGAGTACATATAGTAACGTGTATAGTCACTATGGAGTACATTAGTAACGTGATACGCTGCACTATGGTACAGTAGTAACGGTATACGCATGCACTATGGACTACATCTAGTAAGTGTAACGGCTGCACCTATGGACTACATAGCCGTGTATAGCTGCACATATGGCGTACATATAGTAAAGTGTAATACGGTGCACCTATGGAAGTACATATAGTAACGTGGTATCGTGCACATGGAGTACATATAGTAACGTGTATACGCGTTTTTGACCACCTATGGAGACATTATCGTAGTGTATACGCTGCACCTATGGAGACATAGACATACGATGAGAGCGTTTTGATGTCGCTTCCTGCAGTCGCTGCACGCTTTGTGCGCTTGGCCTCATTCTCTTTGCAGTTGTTATGAACTTGTCATTGTGACTGTCACATGCGCGGAGACACCGGCAGACCCTGACAGTTCGGGTTTCTGAGGAAAGTAAACATTGCTTTTTTTTGTTAGGTTTTTTCTTTTCCCGGGAGGAATTTTGTGTTTTGTAAAGTTCTGTTTTTGTGTGTTTTTATTTTTTTTTATTTTCTATGGAGACATGAAGCCCGTGTAGCGGGTTGTTATTGCTGTACAGCATAATGCGTTTTATTATTCATTGTTGACTGCACCAGTTTTTCCCCGGGAGCATTGTCGCGGAGTCGCTGCTATTGTAACCTCGGCGCTCCGAGCTATCCAACCCCGATGGCACTAAGGACTCAGATTGGCGAGGGGGGGGCAGCACGTCATCGGCCTCCCCTGTAATCAGCACCTTATCGAGCTAATTGAACGGAGGTCTAGACAGCGCCAATTCACTGTCTAGGTCCGAACAGCGTCAGGCAGCTTGCGCTCCTTTCAAATGAATAGTAGCTTATCCGCAGTAACCTAATCTGACCACTACACCAAGAATGGCGCTGTTTGCTCTCTGTGGTAGTCTCTGTGTATTAGCTGCTCCGTAGGGGATGTTGGATGTCACGCATGTGTCCTGCCGCTGCGTTCAGTACATAAGGTGCGTAGGGAATTGCAGAACACAGCGCTCAGTTATCTCTGGCAGTGTCATTCGCTGTCTATGAGAGTAATAGCATAAGAGGGGACCTTCCAGGCTTCGCTTATAGTGAGAACCAAGACCGGGCTGATGTGATACGGACACAATAAAGTTGCACAACCCCTTAAGAATATCTCAACTTGCGAGATGCGGAGACGTTCCCGGCAGCAATTATATCAACACATGTAGTGAAGTGTCACCGTGATACATCGGAGCTGTTAATTATTCACAAGTGCAGTGAGCAGAATCCCATATTAGTCTAAGTGCAGCGTTCATAGAGACGGGGGGAGCTGTGAGACAGCAGCAGGATATACAAGTATACAGCATGTAATACACAGACCCACAGCCAGGGGGCGCAACTACCTGGGACACAGACTGATCATTGGGATCCAGGAACTGCACATTTTCTATGCCGCCCTACTACCCCCTTTACAGGGGCTTCTCATCGCAGTGTATGGCCCCTGCCTGACTGTAGAGTATGACAGATGATTGGCCGGGGCACCGGGTGTCGCACCGCGACTATTCCTCTTCTAATGACCCTTCCCAGGAATATGTCTTAAGAAACCCCATTAATTACATTTTCATGTCTGTATACTTCGGGTGAAACTGCAAACAACTACCGAACTTTTAAGGGCATCTAGCAGTGTCTGATGGGACTGTCTGCACCTGAGCCGGGGCGGGCCATAGGTGGTAGTGGGACTGGAAGCCCCTCAGGCTTTTGCATCAGTGTTTTATCGTTTGATGCACTTTAAGGGAGAGGGCCCCATCTGTATCTGACAGGTAGCCACCATCTCGAAAGCCGCCATATATGATGACAGGTAAGTTTCCCATGGGATTGGGGTGTGTAACACCATCAGAATGGCATGACCACCTCCCCATTGAAAAACTACCTGATCCCATCTGGCGTACGATCCAGACTAGAAGATCAGATCGTGATTGTGGAGACCGATCGGAGAAACTTGTTCTCCATCTGTACACGACCACATACATGTGGGAACACATTCTTTGATCCAAGAGGGGGCCGAGCCGGACATATAGTAAATGACGGACCCCTCACTGTTAATAGTTGCCTTCACACTTAGTTATGAGATAAAACGGGCGTCTGAGCTGGAGTCGCCGGGGAAGGGTTCGCTGTATATAAGTACTGGAATATAACGGAGATAGCGGGCAGCACTTTCCGCTTCTCTGCAGACCGTTCTACCAGATTCCTTGATTTCCATAGTAGCCGGGAGCGATCTCCAATTGTTACATGCGCAGAAAGGTGAGAAGGTTACCTAGATGGAAAACAAGGGACCTATAATTAATACTTTCTAATACTAACTCCATATTTGATTATAGCGCACACAGATTATGCAGCGCTGCATCTAATCAACTACCAGTGTGTTTTGGAGTGGGGAGGAGGAAACGGAGGACAGAGGGAGGAAACCAACACCAACACAGAGAACAACAAACTCTTTGCAGTGGTGACTGGGTGGTTTATTATAAGTCTGATAGAAGTTATTTTATCTTACAGAGAGCAGACACCTGGAAGCGAAGCCGCGCGAAGTGCCTGGGAGGTGGAGGTGAGGTTGAGGCGGGGGAGGGGGGCCGCCATGGAGGGGCAGGGAGGACTTTGGCTGAGAGACGCCCATCGCTGGAGAATTACAGGGTTTGTCTTACAGATGATCCTCCAAACCCTGTCCCCCCTCAAGCGGAGCTGGAGGGTGGAGGATGTGGACCCCCTCCACCTCACGAAGATGTCCGTTTTTGTGAAACAAAATATTTTGCTTTTAATTTTGCGGGGGGTTTACTAATGTTCTCATATTCTGCTGCTTCTGAGGGAGACATTTTTAAAGGATTCTGACCCATTGACAACCCTTCATGTTTTTGTGGCCGGCCTCATCGTGACTGCCGCGATTTGTAAGGTCATAAATTTTCTCCGCATCTTTAGATCTGGGTTGTCCCATCGATTTACAAATAATTTTTGATGTTGCAGTCTACAATTCTGTATCAACCCTTATGGGTTTCTAGATCTCTGCTCGCTTGTCCTTCTTTAGGAAAACGTCATTGTTACTTATGTGAACGGTTTCGGGTCATGTGATGTCACACAGGTGCAGCCGCTCGTTATATCCCTGGCATGTGAGGTCCACAGGTCGCGGCTCGTTATAAATCCCTAGTCAGGTGATGTCACATCCGGTGCACGGGGGGGGGGGGGGGTTTTTTGGCTGTTCTACATCCCTCAGTCACGTGATGTACACAGGTGACGGCTCGTTATAATCCACTAGTCCCCCCAGTGATGTCACAGGTGCCGGCGCGTTATAAGCCCTAGTAGTGAGGGTCACACAGTGCAACGCTCGTTATATCCATGGTAAGGTGATGTCCACAAGGTGCCGGCTGTTTATATAACATCGTCATGTGATGTCACACAGGTGCGCGGCGTATACATCCTTAGTATGTGATGTACAAGGTGCGCGGCACGTTAACCTCCTAGTCATGGAGTCAACAGAGTGCGCGGTCGTTTCCAACCCAGTCATGTTGATGTCACACAGGTGAAGGCTCGTTATACATCCCTAGTCATGTGAGTCCCACAAGTGCACGGCTAGTGAAACATCTGGTCCTGTGAGTCACGGTGCACGGTCGTAACATCCCTGGTCGTGATGTCACACAGGTGACGGCGTTCGAAATTCCATAAGTTCATGCTTGATGTCACACGGTGCACGGCTCGTTATAACATCCCTGGTCATGTGGATGTCACAAAGGTGCACCGCTCGTTATACATACCCTAGTCAGGTGATGTCACACAGGTGAGGATAGTATACATCCAGTCATCGTGATGTCACAAGGTGCACGGCTCGTATCCATCCCTGGTATGTATGTCACCAGGTGCCAGCTAGTATAATCCATGGGTATGTGATGTCACAAAGGTTGCACGGCTCGTTATACATCCCTAGTCATGTGATGTCACACAGGTGATGTCTTACTGAACCTTTCCTTTCAATGGGCTTTTTCACACTTCTGTTTTCTCATCTAATATTACGATCTAATGCTGTTGCTGTTGGTAAGTCGTCTATATCACCAGTCCGGGAAAGCCCTTGTAACTCTGCACAGGAATAATATAATTTTTTTTTTTTTTTTATAAAGGGTTTCTGGGAGTTGACTTTTGTTTTTTGTTCCCCAGAAAGGTCTGAAGAAAGACCAAGAGCAATGCCGGCAGCTCAGTGTGGAGTCCTGTTAGAATTGGCTCCTTGTACACTTTGTATCTTCCTTCTAGTGGGAGCTTCAGTGTCAGAAAGGAAATTGGAAAACTGTAACTTTTTATAATGAAAACAACATTAATCTGCTGAAATGGGAGCACCCCTTTAAGAATGACTCTATATGCAGGTTATCCCACATCCCTTTCATAGAGCGCAGACCCGTTTTTTATTTTTCCACGGGTTCGGTTGCTTTTTGACTGTAAATGTAGCAAAATCAACCGTATAATTCTTTGTCTAATGTATTTTTTTGTCCAATTAATTTAACTGGAATTTTTTTTTTCTCCTTTGCTGTTTCTTTTGACTTGTGTGTCTCCATAGTAACAGACTACAAATCTTGTGTAGTCTGACCCTGCAGTCATACCTTGTGCAGTGTGTCCATTACTTCTGCGAAGAGTAAAGAGAACCTGTCACCAGGAACGTCATTTTTAGTTGGTGACTGGTCCCAATAGCCTCCGCTATGCTGATTTTAAAAATGCATTTGGCAGCATTCGAAATCATTTCAGTACTTTATAAAAGTTTCTTTCACATTACCTGGCTCCCTGCCAGCAGCTTGTGATGAGTCCTGCAGGAGGGGCAGCAGCAGCCTGTGTGTGCCTGTACTTACATGAATACTTCCTCTTCTCCTCACCATCACCCGCCTAGATGAGAGTGGTGGCGAGAAGACTGACACAAACTCCCCCAGGACTCATCACACACTGCTGGCAGGGAGCCAGGTAATGTAAAATAAACTATTATAAAGTACTGAAATGATTCAGAATGCTGAATTTTTTTAAATTGGCATAGCAGAGGCTATCGGAACCTGTTACCAGCTAAAAGTGACATTCCTGGTGACGGGTTTCCTTTACCTGCACAATCAGACTACACAGGATTTGTTTGTAGTCTGTTACCATGGAATCATGTAGGTCTGTAGACAAACTATCAACACAATACAAAGTAAATAAATAAATAAATAATGATTATGTCCCTCACCTCTACAACATGGGTCCACCTCCAATCATTGGCCTCAGCTGCTGGATATGCGGCAAGTGACCAATGGCGTTACAAGGATTGGCCGTTATTAGAAAAATTGGCTAATTTTGTCCCAAAACATAACACAGCTGTACACAGGTTGTGGGTGATATAAAAACTGGACCCCCTATAGGGGCTGGTGGGCGCATCCCCTGACCTCCTCCTGGACCACCACTCACAGCACTCAGCAGCTTCGCCTCATTTTTGGGTCTCACCAATTGGATTTTGAGATTCTGTGACCTCATTTCCAAAAGTGACAGAAATATAAAGGGACAAATGTATCCCCCCCCCCGCCTCCAGCCCCGGACCGGCAGACAATTAGATGCATATCTGTAGGTTTCAGATTTTTGCCGGAGGCGCGATCTCATCCATCTTTTATAGCAGATTCTCCGGTGTTCAGGTTCACGAATCTTCTTATTTTTTTCTGTATTGTTTTTAGTTTTTTTTTTTATAAATGATGTTTCATTTAATGTTGTTATACAGGATTTATTTTTTAAGAATTTGTATTCCGGTAAGTTTTGAAGAATGTTTCCGTGTATTTGTGTTTTTAAACATTAAACGGATGTGACTTACATCAGTGACTCCCTGCAGGACACACATACGGTAAGGGGCCTGAAGTGGGAGGTAGGTGCATCTTCATGTGAATAGGGCTGAGCTGCAATACTACATGGGGCTCTTTAACACTTAAGATGCCATGGTCAATACTTACCATAGCGCCCTCTGCACTCTAGCCCCGCAAGGGGCGGCGCCCTCTGCACTCTAGCCCCGCAGGGCGGCGCCCCTCTGCACTCTAGCCCCGCAAGGGGCGGCGCCCTCTGCACTCTAGCCCCGCAAGGGGCGGCGCCTCTGCAATCTGCCGAAGGGGCGGCGCCCTCTGCACTCTAGCCCCGCAAGGGGCGGCGCCCTCTAGTCTAATGTTTTTGTGTTCCCCAAAATGCCTTTAAAAATTTCAACTCGTCTTACAAACAACAAGCCCTCCCGCAGAATAACGGACAGAATAGTAAGGAAGGGTAGAATGGGTAGACCCCCCACTCCATTTCTTTATTGCCCCCTATCCAAAGAATTGGGAATAAGATGTTGATTGATGGAGGTTTCCCATCCCATTGGGTCCTGTCCTCTAAATGGAGTCACGGTCATGTATTGTCTTTGCCATTGTCTCCTGTATCTGACAGTCTCTTAGACAGTAGACAGTTTCTACCTGTCATTTGGGTTAATAGGACCCCCATTATTTTCATCAGTGGGGGGTCCCAGTGGTCAAACCCTCAATCAGCATGTATTCAACTTTCCAAAATGATCATCCAATTACAAACCTTGTCCTCCAGACGTCAGTGTTTTTATGTTTATGTTGTGTTTTTGTGCATTATCGGATGTTACCGTATAATTGGCGTCTCTCCGTGTATTCCGTGTCGCTCTCCGCAGGTCTTGATATTAATACTCTCGCCCTGGTCGCCCATTAATCCCGGATCCGGTTTCCTTTCTGTTCTTTTTCTTCATTTAAAGCTTTATCCGTCACAATGTGATAGGACGCTGTGTAAAATGACTTCCTTTCATAAGTTAATTCTCTCTCCCAAGGTAGATCCAGTATAATTAATGCGTGTCAGTCAGCCTAAAAGAAAACCCTGCCTAAAGGGAGCCGCTCCTCCAAAGATCAGCTACTTGTTAAATGAGGGATCAGGCTACAATTGTATTTATATTCTGCGTGAGTGCGAATGAGCGGTATAATGCGTTACAGTGTAACATATCCTCACCGCTGCTTATTATAATGGGAACATTGATTTAGGCAAATCATATTGTGGTTTAAAGGGGTTGTCCAGTCACAACAAGTTAGCCCCTATCCACAACTGATTGGCAAGATCTCGCTGATGAGACTCCCACAGGTCATGAAAATGGGGTTCATTTGCACCACCAAAAAAATGGAGCAGCTTGTCGCACATGCGCGCTGCCCCTCGATTCACTGTATGGAAGTGACGGAGATAGCAGAGGTTGGCGCTTGGCTATCTTCACGGGCGTCGTGGAGATGAATACAGCAGCAAGACACATGGGCGACTGTCTGCTCTGTTCATCTGGGGTACAAAGGACCTCATTGCCCTGATCCATGGTGATCCAATCACTGAGATCCCCCCCCCCCCCCCACTGATCAGTAAGTTAACCTCTATCCTGGACAACCCCTTTAACACTGTGAAAATGATCTACATCTGTGGGGGTCTAGGGCAGGGAAGGGGGTGTTTTTTGTGGAAAGGGATTAATGTCAAGATCCCTTGTGTCCTTATTGTCTATATAACTGATGGTTAAAGGTATAAAATTGTCCACAAATTGGGAATAACTTGGTAATCGGTGGGGGGGGGGCCTGCAGTGGGATTCCCATGGATCAAGAAAACGGGGGTCCATTGTACCCCAAATGATTGAAGTAGTATGCTGAGCATGTGCACAGCCGCTACACGGTCTATGGTACTGACGGAAGTAGCCAAGTCCTGCGCTCAGCTCCGTCAGTGATATAGAGATGTATGTGCGGCTAGCACATCCCCTATACATTTGGGGGTACAAAGAACCTCCTTTCTCTTGATCTGCGGGGTGCAACTCCCCAGCAAGTCTCTTTTATATCTAGTGATAGGTTGTTGTGACGAGCTCTTTGATGCACTGTAAGAATTGTTGTTGGTCTAGGGCTGTGAAATGGATAATATTGGAAAAATCCTGGTGGGATTGGAGCAATGAGGGATTTAATGATAATGTATCTAGTGGTGGTCAAGAGCAGTAAAGGAGATTATTATAAACACCACTGTTGGTCTAGGGCATTGTAGGGGTTACTGTAATAATCCCTGGTGATGTAGAGCAATGCAGAGGTTTCTGTTGGTATACCTGGTAACGAGGGTGGCAATTGGGTTAATGCTAATATCCCTTGTGGTCTAGGACAGTTAGGTGAGTATCTGTATCTGCAGTGGCTCTGGCCGTTTCCTCCCTGTATAGATCAATATATTCCGTATAGAGAGAACCATGCAGCCGTATGGCTTCACAGTTCTCACTGGGATCAGCAGAGATTTAGTAGTGATCTGCTCCATCCATGCGTGTGTCTGCTTCCATCCATATAACTACACCCCTGTGACATTACTGTGTAGTGTGAACGCCAGCGCAGGACACGTTCCCATCCCATAATGCATTGATGCAGCAGAGCTGGATATCATCTCCTCATTACACCAGATAACATGGTTCATATTAACAAACAAATCTTTATTTAAATATTGAATTCTGCAATTATGAGCATAATAATAGATCTATATATAGCGTGCCGTGACTCCCTGAGAGGATGATTGATGCCCCTTATAATGAAGTAAGTTAAGCGGAAACTTCTTCTCACTTTGTAGCAGATGTATATGAAATTGACAGGGCAGAAAAATGATTCTCTGTTGTATTTAGTCATTGCCGCGCGCCCACCCGCCTGTACATCATGTCACCCGGAGCAGCAGAGATCTGTGCAGATGGATGGAGTGACACCTTCGCCTGTCACACCCTCCCCCATCACCTCCTCACCCATGTTCTGCCTACAAGAGACTTCAACTTTTGTTGTTTTGTTGCATTTTTACAATGGCAGCAGATTAAGGGGAATGAGGGTGTAGTGGGCATGCTCTCCCGTATGTGCAGAAATCAGTTCAGCTCTTCTCCCTTTCCATGTGAACTGCTCAGCTCCTCCTGCTCTATAACATACTTCCTGCAGATAGGACACTATGTACAATCTGCTCAGCTCCTCCTGCTCTATAACATACTTCCTGCAGATAGGACACTATGTACAATCTGCTCAGCTCCTCCTGCTCTATAACATGCTGCCTGCAAATAGGACACTATGGACAATCTGCTCCGCTCTTCCTGCTCTATAACATGCTGCCTGCAGATAGGACACTATGTACAATCTGCTCAGCTCCTCCTGCTCTATAACATGCTGCCTGCAGATAGGACACTATGTACAATCCTGCTCAGTCCTCCTGCTCTATAAAATGCTGCCTGCAGAGGACACTATGTACAATCTGCTCAGCTCCTCCTGCTCTTCAACTGCTGCACTGTCACATAGGACACTATGTCCATCTGCTCAGCTCCTCCTGTCTCTATACACATGCTTGCCTGCAGATAGACCACTATGTCACCTCTCAGCGTCCTCCTGCTCTATACAATGCCTGCCTTAGATGGACCTATGTACAATCGCTCACTCTACTCTGCTGTCTGACATGGCTGGCGGCAGTAGGACAACTTGTACATCTGCTCAGATCCTCCTGCTCTAATCACAATCTGCCCTGCGAAGGACACTATGTACATCTGCTCAGCTACCCCCTGCTCTATACATGCTGCCTGCTGCCGATGGCACTATGTACAATCGTCACTCAACCTCCTGTCTAGTGAACTGCTGCCCTGCAGATAGGCAAAAGACCTAATGTCAATCTGCCAGTCACTCTCCTGCTCTATACAACATGCTGCCTGCAGATAGGACACATTATGACATCTGCTCAGCTCATCCTGCTTCTATAACATGCTGCCCTGCGAATGGACCTATGTACAATCTTCTCAGCTCCTCCTATCTCTATAAACATGCTGCCTGCAGATATGACACTTATGTACCAATCTCTCAGCTCACCTGCTCTCTAACATGCATGCCTGCAGCATAGGACACTATGTACAACTCTTGTCTCATCTATCCTTGCTCTATAACATGCTGCCTGCAAGATCGGACCAATGTACAATCTGCTCACTCATCCTGCTCTATAACATGCTGCGTGACAGTATGGGATTACTTTGTCCTTCAAAGAATAAACACAATATCGATACAATAACCTACTCCTACGTTCCACTGTGTTAATTTCTGTAACTTTGCTAATTTTCCCCTCCAGGCATAATAATCCCCCAGTGAGTAGAGGAGTGTCGCCTGCTCGGCGCATGATAACTTCCACCGAGTCGCTCCGTGATGGTTTTGTTATAGAGAAAAAAATTTTCTTTTCATTTCTGAAGGTAAACACTTCCATCTGTCTTTTCTATCTCGTTCTGAACCAGCTGAGCCCGTCACTGCCATGGCACACGCGGAGATCGGTCAGACGTGAGGACGGCAGCTGCACTTACAACACAGGAGGAAGGGACTGGAATGGGGACAGATAGGATCATGGGAAAAATAGTCTTCATATCCAATTTCACCTGAGTGATTTGGACCTTGATTATTTGCTCCTGGTTAAGCTGGACATCATCTATTGTCAGTAGTGAGGTAAATGATGGGTCATGTTATCTATATAGTAGGTCATTGATGGGGAGGGGGAGGAGATAAGTCTGTGACTCAGTCTATTGTCGTATGATGTAATGATGGGCAGTGTTTTCTATAAGTCACTTGTACAGAGGGGGAGAGATAAGCTGTGACCATCATCTATTGTGTAGTGGGATGTAATTGATGGGTCAGTTGTTACTCTATATAGGTCATGTACAGTCGACAGGGGAGGAGATACTTTGTACATTCATCTATTGTCTCGTATGATGTAATGCATGGTCAGTGTTATCTATATAAAGTCCATTGTACAGGGATGGGGGCAGGGAGATAAGCTGTGACTCATCTATTGTCAGTAGTGATTTAATGCGTGGGTCAGTGTGTATTATCATAGTACTGGTCATTGTACAGGGAGGGAGTGAGGGGATAAGCTGTGACAGTCATCTATTGTCAGTAGTGATGCTAATGTTGGGTCTTATTATCTATATAGAGGTCAGTTGTAATGAGGGGGAGGAGATAAGCTGTGACATCATCTATGTCAGTATTGATGTAATTATGGGTCAGTGTTATCTATATAGAGTTATTGACAGTGAGGGGAGGAGAAAGCGTGACATCATCTATTGTCATAGTGATGTAATGATGGGTCAGTGTTTTTATCTATATAGTGTCATTGTACATGAGGGGGAGGAGATAAGTCTGTGACATCGTCTATTGTTCATTAGTGATGTAATTGATGGTCAGTGTTTATCTATAACGAGGTCTTGTACAGGGTAGAGGAGGAGATAGAGCTTGACATCAATCTATTGTCAGTAGTATTTAATACTGTTCAGTGTTATCTATATAGAGGTCATTGTTACAGGGATGGGGGGAGACAGCTGTGACATCGTCTATTGGTCATAGTGATGTAATGATGGGTCACGTGTTTTTTTTGTTTCTCTTATATAGAGGTCATGTACAGTGAGAGGTAGAGATAAGCTGTGACTCTCTTTTGCGTAGTGATGTAATGATGGGTCAGTGGTTATCTATATAGAGGTCATTGTATGGGGAGGAGGGGAATAACTGTGACATCCTCTTATTGTCAGTAGTGTGTAATGATGGGTCAGTTTAATCTTATAGAGGTCATTGTACAGGGAGGGGGAGGAGATAAGGCTGTGACTCATCTATTGTCAGTAGTGATGTACTGATGGTCAGTGTTTCTCTATTAGGTCATTGTAACGGGAGGGGGGGAGATAAGCCTTGACATCATCTCTGTCAGTAGTGATGTAATGGCTGGGTCAGTTTATATATAGAGGTCATTTACAGGAGGGGGAGGAGATAAGCTGTGACATCATCTATTGTCAGTAAGTTATGTATGAGGGGTCAGTGTATATTATAGAGGACATTGTACAGGGCGAAGGGGGGAGGAGATAAGCTGGGACATCACTATGTCAGTATGATGTAATATGGTCAGTGTTTATCTAATATAGAGGTACATTTGTACAGGGGAGGAGAGAGGAGATAAGCTGGTGGACATCCTATCTCTGTCAGTAGTGATGTATGATGGGTCAGTGTTACTATAAGAGTGTATTGTACAGGGAGGGGAAGGAGATAAGCTTGACTCTCGATTGTCGTAGTGATGTAATGATGTGTCAGTGTTATCTATATGAGGCATTGTACAGGGAGGGGCGAGGTATGTAGAGCTGTGACATATCTATTGTCAGTAGTGAGTAATGATGGGTCAGTGTTATCATATAGAGTCACTTGGATCAGGGAGGGGGAGGGAAGAGGGATAAGCTGTGCATTCTCTATTGGTCATAGTGATGTACTGATGGGTCCAGTATGGTATTCATATAGAGTCATTTGCTACAGGGGGACTTGGAGGAGGAGATAAGCGTGTGAATCATTATTGTCAGTAGTGATTGTAATATGGGTCGTGTATCTATTAGAGGCATTGTCAGGGAGCAGAGGAGGAGACTAGAGCTTGTGGAGGGGCGGATCTTTTGCGAATTGTGAGATGATAAGTATTGTTATGAGGGGTGAGGGGTAGGAGGGACGGGGAGGGGGAGTGTAGCGGGGGAGGGGGGAGGAGGATTTGCTGTGACGAGGCCATCGATGTAGGGAGGGGGATGAGGTGGGGGAAGGCAGTGGGGGAGAAGGGGTTGGAAGAGGGAGTGGAGGGGGATGGCGGGGGGGGGGAGTGGGGAAGCGTGTTATCGGGGGTAGAGGGGGTGAGGGGGGGCGAGTAAGTGTAAGGAGGGGGGAGGGAGGATAAGCTGTGACGCTATTATTGTCATAGTGATGTAATGAGGGTCGAGTGTTATCTATATAGAGGTCATTGATCCATGGAGGGGGGAGGGTATAAGCTGTGGGACATTCATCTATTGTTCAGTAGTGATGTATTAATGATGGGTCATTGTTATCTATATGAGGGTCCTTGTAAGGAGGGGAGATCAAGCTGTGACATTCATCTATTTCATAGTGAGTAATGGATGGGTCGTGTTATACTAATCTAAGGGAAGTTCATTGTTGACAGGGAGGGGGAGGAGACTAAGCTGTGAACATCTATTTGTTCATTAGTGATGTAATGTGGGTCAGTGTGTTAGTCAATATAAGGTCATTGTACAGGGGAGGAGGGGTAAGCTGTGACATATCACTGTCAGTAGGATGTAATGAGTGGTCAGTGTTATCTATATAGAGGTCATTGTATGAGGGAAGGAGGAGGATAAGCTGTGAAACTATTATTGTCAGGTAGTTGATGTAATATGGGTCAGTGTTCTATATAGAGGGGTCCTGTACGGCGAGGGGACGGGATAAGCTGTGTACATATCTATTGTCAGTAGTGATGTAACTGATGTGGTAGTTTGATCTATATAGTGGCTTGTACAGGGAGGGGAGAGGAGGATAAGCTGTGTGACCTCATCTTTGTCGTAGTTGAGTAATGATGGTCAGTGTTATCTATATCTAGGGTCATTGACAGGGGGGCAGGAGATAAGCTGTGACATCAGCTCATTGTCAGTAGTGAGTATATGGGTCCAGTGTTATCTATATGAGGCATGTACAGGGAGGAGGAGGGAGACTAAGCTGTGTGAATCATCTATTTCAGTCTAGTAGTGATGTATGATGGGTCGTTTACTTTATAGCGGATTTGTACGAGAGGAGGGAGGAGATAGCTGTGACCATATCTTGTCAGTAGTGATGTAATGATGGGTCAGTGTTTGTACTATATAGAGGTCTTGTACAGGGAGGGGGAGGGCATAGCTGTGACCATTATTGTCAGTAGTGAGTAATGAGGTGTCAGTGTTATAATATAGGCAAGGTCAGGAGGAGGAGGGGGAGGAGATACGCTGTTGACAATCCTATTGTCAGTAGTATGTAATGATGGGTCAGTGGTATCTTATAAGAGGTCATGTACAGGGAGGGGAGGAGGGATAAGCTGTGGACATCATCTATTGCATAGTGATGGAATGATGGTCAGGTTATCTATCCAGAGGTCATGTACAGGGAAGAGGAGGAGTAAGCTGTGACTCATCTAGTTGTCATAGTGATGTAATGAGTGGTCAGTGTTATTCTAATACAGAGGTCATTGTCAGGGAGGGGGAGGAGATAAGCTGTGACATCATCTATTGTCAGTAGTGATCTAACCCACTAACATTCGGATAGAGATTGGTCTGTGCGCACATTCACACATTATTCATTGATCTTTTGTTTCTAGGCTACATTATTACGAAGGTGTGCCTTTATAGTCCAGTGGGCCTTGTAATAAGGTGCGCCTTATATATGAACCTAGATGTTTTAGCAGGCATTTATTGATGGTGCGCCTTATAGTCCGAAAAATACGGTATCTCTAATTTGAGGTTCTTCGTTACATTTTGATCAAATTGCACAAACCAATTCATGGTGATCTAGTTCTATTGAATCCCTACTCTACATGTTTGTTCTTCCTCCATATTTTTTTTCTGGTACTGTCCGCCCCATTTGGCCCACATAGTGGTGCCTTCCTGCTCCTCCGTCAGTTTCTGAGACTATGAAGTGATGAGCAGTCAAGACTTGTTCACACGGCGTCCGCTGGTTCTGTGGTGCAGTGCTGGCGGGGGCCTAGAGCTATGGGGGCTTAGCCTGCCTGTGTGGATGCTGGGGTCTGTTGGACCTTGGTCCCTGCTGGTGTAGTGTTGCATTGGAGGTGGCGCCATATATTGCTGTGTAGGGGAATGCTCTGCCCCGGACTATCAGACTAATACCTAACCTCCAAAGTTTCAAACGTGCTCTTAAACCCCATTTCGTTAGGCAAGCCTCGAACACTCATTACCTGCATGAGTTTTAACCTTCGACTAACCCTCCCTGGGTCGTCCTCCCATCTGTTTATCCAGAACCACAGCCACCAGCCTTCTCTACAGTCACATTCACCCTGGACCTGGTTATAAAGGACGGCTGAGTGGTTCAAGCGAACAGCAATTCCCCATTTCATTCTATTTTGTTCTTTCTCTATGAAGAATGGCTTTACCAAGTACTTTCTTTTACCTCTTGTGTCACCCCTCATCCCATAACTGTAGCTCTTGTTGTCACCCCCTCATCCTCTATAGACTGTAAGCTCGTTTGTCACCCCCTCATCCTCATAGACTGTAAGCTCTTTGTCACCCCCTCATCCTCATAAATGTAATCTCTTGTGCACCCCCTCATCCTCATAGACTGTCAGCTCCTGTTGTCACCCCTTTCATCCCTCCATAGACTGTAACTCTTGTGTCACCCCCTCATCCTCATAGACTGTAGCTCTTGTGTCACCCCCATCCTCATAGACTGTAAGCTCTTGTGTCACCCCCTCATCCTCATAGACTGTAGCTCTGTGTCACCCCCTCATAAACCTCATAGACTGAAGCTCTTGTGTCACCCCCTCAATCCTCAAGCCTGTAGCTCTTTGTCCCCCCTCATCCTCATAACTGTAAGTCTCTTGTGTCACCCCCTCATCCTCATAACTGTAAGCTCTTGTGTCACCCCCTCACCTCATTGACTGTAAGCTCTTGTGTCACCCCCTCATCCTCATAGACTGTAAGCCTTGTGTCACCCTCATCCTCATAGACTGTAAGCTCTTTGACAGGGCCCTCTCTCCTATTGTTCCATACGAATGTTTGTTCTCTGTCATGTTCTATTATATTTGTATTTGTCCCCTACGATTTGTAAAGCGCTACGGAATATGATGGCGCTATATAAATAAAGATTATTATTATTATTAGGGACCCACAAAAACAAGGTGACGATTTGTGTCGATTTGTGGTTTATGCAATTTGATCAGAATGTATTGTAGAACCTTGAGTTCATTTTGTTAACTTAACCAAGCGACAATAGTATGAATGTGCGGTCCAAGTGATGGATCAAGAGAGCAATCCTATCTACACGGAGTTAGGTGTGGGTTTCACCCATTGGGGACTTCTGGTTTTAGTAAAAGAATCATTAAAGAATCGCCGGTTCTGACAACATTATAATTGTGAAATCCTCGGCTTCAAGGCAAAATTTGTCTTTTATAACTGTTTGTTTTCTTGGAGTCATCTTGGGGAACACATCCCTCACCACCAGTCAGGGGTGCACCAGCCATGATGTAAGTCGAGACTCTTGCCTCAGGCGGCACCACCTGCACTCAGATGGGAGGCAGCATCAGGGGAGCAGTTATCTGATACAAAGCAAAACCTGACACTTAAAGGGGTTTTCCCATCTGGGCATTTACATTTAATTAAATTCATTTGCCATATGTAAACATTTCTGCAATTGGATGTAAATAAAAAAAATGTTCCTGTGTGAAGATAATTTCCTATAATGACTCACGTTGTCCCTTAGAAACCAAGTGGCTTTTCCTCAGATACGACCCCTTCACACCCTGGGAGCGGTGGCCATCCCTGCCTATAGAGTCCACCGGACCACCATGATTCATTCATCATTACACAGGACTTTTGTAGGCATCAGAACTCCGACACTTCATTACAAAAATCATTTCTGTCTTTGTACAATCCCCTCCAGCAGAGGTGGTCTTACCAGGACACAGTCTTGTTTTCTAAGGGACAACATTGCTACATTTTGAGAAATTATCTTCCACACAGGAACATTTTTTTTTTAAATACCATCCATTGAAGAAATGTTGAATAGGCAATTAATGAAACTGAATGTGACTGCCCAGATGAGAGGAGAATACCCCTTTAAGTCTTTTCACGCCTGATGTCAGGCACTGCATAGCAATATATAACTGGATGGGGCAGAGGGGACGCCATTCTATAGCTCACCTCAGCCGGCTGTACGGTCACCCCTGCCACCGGGCTTTAAACTGAACCAGTCACCATATTTTTCACAAATACAGCTAGTGACAGGTTCCTATAGATCTTTACCAACAAAATTCCACCCTTCTTCAAAATTATTTCCCTCACATCCCCATAAAAGCAACTTTTTTGCCTTAGCTCACCATCCCCTGCTCCCCATGCCATATTCCCCCCTGCCATTTAGCAATTCACATCATGTGACCAGGGTGATGTCATCTAAGGTCCTTTACCCAGTAATAAAGAAAGTTCTCAAATTTAATGTTTACACAATGAAGATAATTTTTAACCCCCTTACTTTAGTAGACACTTCATGATCCCTCTGTGCTACAAAATGCTGTGTGCTGACAATGTACTTAGATGATTAAGGTGCAGGGTTTATTTACACTTTCATTTAGCTCTGAACAGTTTACTAGTATCTGACACATATGAGACAGAGACAGATCAGAGATGAGCGAGAAGATCCATGAGATGGATTTCAAACAAAATGAAACACTCCAGCTCTGCTATATCTCAGCTATAACACACACATAGAGTCAGCTCTGCTACAACTCCTTCCCCTGCTATAAAGACTTTGTAGCTTGTAGAGTAAGTTCTGCATCCATTGTGCTGGTCTTGAAATGCGGGGGAGGGGAGAGCAGGAGGCAGAGAGCACTGCAGTGTGCAGACAGGAGAAGCTATTCATGAGAAGAATCTTCTCTGCCTGACCATAGTCAGAAGATTTACGGTCGGGCAACCAAAATTGTAAACACCAGTATTAGAGACAGGTTGGGCTTATATCTCTGAAATGCTGTATTCTTGTTAATACCCGTGAATTGAAGACTATGTTATTTTGTTATCCTCAGTATATATAAGAATCTTGACTTCGTGGGAATAGCCCTTTAACATCTACCCCATTTATGTATCTGATCACATGAAGTCACAGCAGCCTCAATGGGCTTCTATTTCTCCCCATCTTCTTTGGAGGAGTTGTGATTTCATGTGATCAGATACATACATGGGGTAGATGTAAAACATTTGCTTCAGCTTTTTCTACTCCCAATAATAAGTAAACAGAGCTATATATGTGTGTAGTGGAATATTAGCAGGTGGTCTTCCATATGGCAGCATGTCCCAGAAGTGAGACCTGTCAATTAGGAACAAGAAGGCAGGGCATGCAAGTTAAATTTTTATATGCAGGGCCCCATTCAAATTATTGGACTTACTTAAGTTGCATACAGGTTTATAAACTGATTTTCCTAACATTGCATCCAGGAAAAGGAACCATTTAGGGATAAGGGCAGAGCTTTTAATCATAGTTTTTTTTAATTTTAATTAAGTATTTATTTTGCTTGTGTTAATTTACTGGTTCCCCTTAAGGCCTAACTGCACCTTTTATGTAGTTACCAAAATTTTAACTTTTGGGTGTTAAAGTCTCATTTGGGTCGGCTCCAACCCACCTGGCAAAGTTTTTGTTTTGTCTTATAGAAACTATCGGACAAAACCGATTTTTCCGGTTCTCAACCGATGGTCAAAATTGTTGGTCAAATTATAGGAAGTTGTGTTCCTGGGGTGAGGCGCGTAGCAGGATGTGTAGGGTACAAGGTGTTCATGTCGACTCATTTCCAGGTTTTAGAGAAAACTGGGGCGGGTGCTGTAATAATATTGTACTTTTTACATGAGTTTGTTCTCGTTTGGCTGCGTTTTTAGAGACGACCATAGAAAAAATACCCCTTGCATTCCTGTCCACTGAGGTGTAAATATCTCCTCTATGTAAAGGAACTCTGTGTCATGAAACATTCCCCTATTTAAGGAATGAAGATTATCTCAAATATGTGCGGAAACTTGAAATGTTGACCACAACCCGGACAGGGGAACGGTTGACTTTCCCCCGTTTCGGGCTGGTTTCCTGCCAGGACATTCATTGGCCGGTCCCGGTAACTAAGTCCCCATTGAAGAGCTGCCTAAACCAACTTGTCTCTGCTGCCAAAATATCTAGACCTGCGCCCGCGGTGAATGGAGTGTACTAAGAGCGAATAATAACTTATGTTTTTATTCCTTGTAAGTTTTTTTTTTTTTGGGGGTATTTGTAGACCGTAAACTACAGGTAGACTTATTTATAACGGAACAGAAATGCATTTTTTTGCTTCTCATTTATTTGCTTTTAGCAACATTTTACAATGTCAGACGTTGAGTTGTTTGCGGGGTGACCTCCTCCTTTTCTCGGTTTTACGCAGCAGGTGGCACCTGGTAGAAAGCTACTGCAGATGTCTACAAGAGAAAAAACTTTCTTGTTTAGCAAATACTTGGAGAAAGCCACGGGGTCATCTCAGGACCAGAACCTCCGGCCACATGTGACCCATAAGTGCATGTAGGCTTCAAGGAGGTGTCTCTTATGTCACTCAGATTAGTCAATTGGCCTTTCAATGGTTAAAAAACACCTAAAGATGTGGCCTATAATTCCATATGTCCTGTTGAGAAACGTAGAGAGGGGTAACCTAGATCATGTCCACCACTTTTAAACCCGATCAGAGAAGATCCAATACAAAGTGGTTTCCAAATCAAGACCTAATAGTCATTTGGCCAATGGTCTTGGATGTCCCTTATGGAAGGATGGAGATGCACAGCTACCCCTTACATCTGGAGAAGCTTATTTCGTAGGATCTAGCCTGTCCAATCCCTATCATAATATGGACCAGAAGTAAGTTTGAGGAATATTACAAAAAGCACAAGGTGGTCACTTGGCCTTCAAATTCTCCAGACCTCAATCTTAGGCCCCATGCACATGGACGTATGCGGGACGTATGAACGTCCCCCATAGACGGCAATGGTGGCACGGCACCGTACCACTCCGGACATGTCCTATCTTTCCCCGTGTTACGGGTCGTGCGCCGTGAATCACCCCTCCTCCGCTCCATCCTGGTTGGCTTATGCCCGCCCTTCGTCCGTAGACTTGCGGCATATACGTCAGTGTGTATGGGCCTTATTTAGTTTCTGTTGGAAATCCTGTAAGAAAAGTCCTATCCATAGAGCAGTATTTGGGGGGTGCCCGGCCCCTGGGACCCCGTAATAATCATCAGATGTCTTTAGCATGACCTTTACATACCATCCGCAGTATTATGGCTAGAAGGAATAGTGTGCCGTGGGAACATCTATTCAACAGCTTCTTTTAGAGGCTATAGTGTGGTCATATAAATATGTATATCATTAAAGGGGGTTTCCTACAAAGACAAGATCCTTAAATAAACTCAGGATAACAAAATAACACATTATCTAATTCACTGTTATTAACAAAAATACAGCATTTCACAGATATAAGTCCTACCTGTCTCTATCTGTCCTGGTGTTTATATTTTGGTTGTCCCTGGATACGACCATAAACATCTGACTATGGTCGGGCAGATTTCTTTGTAATGCAGGGGGGAGGGGCTGGAGAGCAGAACAGACACAGGCACTTCTTGTCTGGCAGCAGCTACAGAGGAGACAGCAGCAGCTATAGCAGTGCTGAGAATGTCATAAGCTGCAGCAGCATGTGTGCCTTTATCTCAGTCTCCTACATCCATTCTTCTTCTCTCCTACACTCATCCAGCTCCCTCCCCACTTCCTGTCGTGTGCATCAGGCAGAAGTGTAAGGGGGTGGTGCGAGTAGAGGAATAATATATGAGGAGACCGAGACACAGGTAAACACAGGCAGTAAGCCAACCCTCCTGTTCCCCGGGGCTCACCACCTTCTGCTGGCAGGGAGCCAGTTAATGTGAAATAAAGTTTTATAATGTACTGAAATGGTTCAGAATACTGACAAAGGCATTTTTCAAATCGTCATAGCATATTCTATTGGGACCTGTCATCAGCTAAAAATGACATTATTCCTGGTGACAGGTTCTTTTTAAGGGTTTGCTGTATAAAGGAGCCTTGAGCTTGGCCATTGAGCCCCTCTTCAGGATAAGTATCTGCCTTTTCAGATTTAAGAGTTGTTTGTCTCCTTAGACCTTCTTCTTCTCCTTCTTCTCTTCATTTATCTGTAAACAAAGTATTTCTTGTTGTTTAGAAGTTTCCATTGTATAAAGTTTCCTAATGAGATTGTGTGACATTACATATATACGTGCGGTCTGTGGCGCGGCGAGCAGGACTCGGCGCGTTGTCTTTGTTTTTAGAGATAATTATGTGGTATCATAGGGAAGAGCCTCATTATCTACAGACCGCGCAGTAAATATTTTTTTTTGGGGGGGGGGGCAGCGGACAACTTTTTCATATCCGTTTCCTTCTCGGCGTCTCATCTTTGAGGAAGCCAAAAAGAAAAAAAAACGCTGCAAACGATTTGCTTTCTAATTTATTTGAGACCAGCAGAGATCTGTCGCATGTCCTGGTGTGAGATATGAAGCGTTGCCCCCATTAGAGGCCTCATCTATAGAATCTGCTTAAAGGAACAAAGGGATAAAACGCAGTGTTTTCCCCCCGATTGCAACGTTTAAGGGTGCGGAGCATTTCCTTTTTGAATCCTTTAGGAACTGGACACAAGGGGGGGATTTATCAGGGCTCTTCCGCCAGTTTTCTGCTGTCCAAGCCCTGAAATAGTTGCAAGTCTTTGCACATGACCAGAAATTGCTTCTATTTCCACCTCTTTGCCAAATGGGCGTGGAGGGGCATGAGGGGGGCCTATGTTGGAATGGGACCCCGTTCAGGTAATTGGTGGTGGAGGTGTAGCCATTGGATCCCCGGCTATCAAGTTTATCCCCTCCCCAAACCTTCTAGGGACCCGCGGTGCGCTGCCCGATGAGGATTCGGGTCCGGCGTGATTCACTAAGGTCTGTGCTCCCAAATTCCTGCATGTATCGCTGCTGCGCCGAGGTCCACCGGAGTTCACCTTCTTCTTCCCGGTGCATGTGAGTGCTGATCTTGCCACACAAATCCTTTTTTAAATTCCGTGGTGTGTCCAAATCCGTCGGGTTGTCAGACTGCCCGCTCTCCGATTTCTGTTGCGTGCAAGCCGATGCGCCAAAATCCGATCGTGTGCTCCAAAATCCCGGGGCAATTTGATGCAAAAAGTGAAATATTCAGGAAACCTGACGAAAGTGCGTTTGGGCGTTCGGACCGTTAGTAAATGAGCCCCAAAGTGTCCAAACTGCAACCAAAAATCACTGCGATTTATTACTCCCTGCTCTGTCACAGCTTTCATTTGTATTGTCGTCCTTTGGACACCAATGCAATAAAGAGGAGAAATTTGGATTATCATTGTGGGGCCCAGCACAGGAGCTCCAATGGGTATTCGGCTCTGTCCACCCCTTCTTGCTCCTCGACCAGGATGAGTCTAAATTAGCACCGGACTTAGGACTCAAAGCCTCATTCCTCTCAGTCACAGGCGGCTCAGGATGTGCTATCTGGCAAACTCTGTTTAGGGTGACAGCAAGGGTGCCCACAGAGAGGGCTCTGAGTGCAACCTCTGACACCCGTACCATAGGTTCACCACCACTGCCCTATACTGTGTATATTGGGTAACATCAAATCATTGGACATCCCCTTTAAGAGCTCATGCCCTCGGCCATACTCCTGCTGTGTTTGTATACGCTGCCTTAGAGGTAGGTACAGCCGCTACTCTCCTCTACGCTTCTGCGTGGGGGGGGGGGGGGCTTCTATACATAAAAGTTGTTGTTTTTTTTTAAATATTGAAAACCAGAGCTTTGTAAACAAGATGACCCCTATGACATGGTCGAAAGGTTTTTCCTCTTTTATGGAAGGGCCCCACTCCATTGATGGGTTATTCACAGGATGTCCTCGGTCTTCTAAAATGATAGTAAAATGATCTAATTGTCCCCTAAAAACACAGGGTCACTCGGCCAATCACATTCGCTAATATCAGATACCCCAGGTTTCAGTAGTG
The DNA here is from genome assembly GCA_019512145.1 of Engystomops pustulosus. Taxonomy (NCBI): domain Eukaryota; kingdom Metazoa; phylum Chordata; class Amphibia; order Anura; family Leptodactylidae; genus Engystomops; species Engystomops pustulosus. The sequence goes on from WNYA01000389.1 coordinate 53,667, forward strand.
TAGGTACCAGATAGGTGGGGAGAAGGGGACATCCCCTTCAAATAGAAAAACTCTGTATGTGAGTCGGACCCCCTACTAATTAGAAAGTCCCCCTCTTTTATTGGCCCAATCAATTGAATTGTCAATGAGGCGTCACTTGATGTAAAGTCTTAGCTAGTTATGTAGACAAGCTCTCCTCTAGCTGAGGACTAATCCTTGGTCGCCCATCCATGTTTGATTGGAGAAGGTTCTAAGGATGTATCATCAAGGGAAAAATCTCAGCCGGGTGGGGGGGGCACATTCCGGATTCTTCCTTTCTGATTGCCTCTCGGGAGCGAGAATTGCAATAACGAACTCAGCTTTTCAGTATTAGTGGGAAATTACAGACCAGGATCAGATTTTTGAAAACTTTTGATTGAAGAAGCCGGCGGCGCCCCCCCCGGCACTAGATGCCGCCCTCCAGTGAGACGTCTGCCGGGCTCCTAGAGCCTCCAACCCGTCTATTTTTCAATCAATAATATTTCGGAGTAAGTTTTAAGAAAATTACGGCCTCGGCAAATACAAATAATTTTCTGCAATTTTTTGACCTTTCGACGGATCGTTTTTGGAATTATCTAAGCTCCGAGCTCCGTCCTCGTCCTAACACTTTCAGGACAAAGACGTGCGACATTGAACCAACAATGTAATTTTTCAAGGAGCCGTCACTTTGTTTTACCGTCATTGTGGCTCTATGAGGACTTGTTTTTAGTAGGTGGAGTTGTGTTTTTCTATGGGTTACAGAGACCTTTTAATGACTTATTCAATTATTTATTAACTTCTACATTTTGCCAATTTATTTGTTGCATTTTTAATCTCCTGTATTACACAAGTCATTGTGTTACCCTTACGTCCAGGGTGGGATAGTCTAATAAGGGCAGTCTATAATATTTTGCTTTATTGGGGCTCACAGACATAATTAAAGGGGTTGTGCCAAATAGTATGTGGTCCGTGCTTGACCAGCGCTCCTTTTACTTCCAGCAAGTCCAATAAATGTGGACAGATACGGGTCCAGCATGCACACTGTGCCATGTGGTATCAGGGGACTTGCCTATAGTTCCCCATTCTCCTTATTGATGGTATTTGATCTGCAGCAATTACTTATCAGAGAGGGACCTACCACCTACATCTAAGGCAGGGATGTGCAACCTTTATGTATGGGCACAGCACAGTACTACTACTACTACCCTGTCTATTGGCTCAGCTTAGTACTATATTCAGTATATGGGCACAGCACAGTACTACTACTCCTATCCTGTATATATGGGGACATCCCAGTACTACTACTCCTATCCTGTATATATGGGCACATCCCAGTACTACTACTCCTATCCTGTATATAAGGACACAGCACAGTACTACTACTCCTATCCTGTATATATGGGCACAGCACAGTACTACTACTCCTATCCTGTATATATGGGCACAGCACAGTACTACTACTCCTATCCTGTATATACGGGCACAGCACAGTACTACTACTCCTATCCTGTATATATGGGCACATCCCAGTACTACTACTCCTATCCTGTATATATGGGCACATCCCAGTACTACTACTCCTATCCTGTATATATGGGCACAGCACAGTACTACTACTCGTATCCTGTGTAAATGCGCACAGTACTACTACTCCTATCCTGTATATATGGGCACAGTACTACTGCTCCTATCTTGTGTATGTGGCAACAGCACTATTACTCCTGTCCTTTGTATACAGGCACAGTACTACTACTATCTTGTGTATATGAGAACAGTACTACTACTCCTATCCTGTGTATATGGGCACAGTATTACTATCCATATCGTGTGTGTATAGGGAAACTGCATAGTACTTTACCTATCCTGTGGATATGGACATAGCTTAGTACTCCTATGAAGAATATATGGACACGGAACAGTACTGACAAAAACGGGCCTTCCTATTGGGCTCTTGCGGCCGACGCCGGTTATTATAGCGGAGATAGTGGCCGGTACTTTTACCGCACGGTAGTTTAGAAGATGCAGACGGTTTATTGAGTAGAAAGCGGGGAGGTGCCTGATCATGGATGTCCTCATGAAGGACAAGAACTTCGGCTAATTAACATCATGGTACCCAGTCCAAAGTGCGGGACAGGAGGAAACAGGCGTCTCTTTATGAGGATCAACCCTACCTTGTACAAGTCTGGAAGGTGGTCTTTGGAGGGGACTTCAATGCTGTCACGACGGTCCCAGGATAGGGGAGGTTCCAGAGACAAGCACCTATGATTAGCGTCGCTTAATAGCATAGCTAGTGAGCTCGCCTGGTGGATGTCCACATCCGGCCACCCAGGCCACGCGAGGGGGGGTTCACCTATATAGGGGTAGCCTGAGGTCTAGAATAGACAGGTTTTATTTAAAGGAGGAAGCCATTTTCTTCAAGCAGTGTCCGTGTTGAGGGGATTGGAATTCTCGATCACTGTATCATTTTGTTTCTCTGAATGTACAGAGACCCCCGGATGGGAAGAGGCTACTGGAAGTCAATTCTCTCTCCTGGAAGAGAAGGCGGAGATCAGACAATCCTTTGAGGAATTTCTTCAGAGCCAGGTACAGTGATGGCATTTGTTAGCAGTAAGTCAGAGTGGTGGGAGATGCTCAAGAAAGGGTGGCGAGGATTCTTCCGCCAGCTCTCGAGCACTCAGGAGCCTGGACAGGTACCGCCTGTATCACGGGCCTGACCCCTGAGGAGGGGAAACTCGAGATATCGTCTCGCTAGGAGGTTAGTCGTGAGGACATCTCCAGAGTGGAAATCCTTGCTGAAAGAGGTGTCAGTACGATAGACACGCCATCTTTGGTTTTTGAGAGGAGTACGGGAAATACGCTCCCGACCTACAGAAATGCAAGATGTCTGCGTGAATGGTTAAAAGTTGTCAAGGGACTGGTTGACAGTACGGGATCCCTGAAAAGGTCCAGATAGGGATCTGGAGGGCCCAGATCCTTCTACTTCACACCTCTTGGTAGGAAGGATCTAGATCGGGATTTGATGTCGGCTTTCCTGCTGAAAATGTTCCCTGAAGCCAGGAGAGTAGACCCCTCCTTGAGTTTTGGAACGAAGTGATCAGGGAAAGAGGAAGGCAGCCTGGCGATCTCGAGGGCTCGCCTCAAGAAATAGCCAGGTCCGGATGGCTTAACATCCGAGTTTTATAAGACCTTAAGGACCGCATTGGTTCACCTCGTGATGAGGATCAATGAGTGTCTTCCTCCGGGCGCCTGCCGAAGTCAATGAGGGGGTCACCCTGATCATTCTGTCAAAGGGTTAAGGACGATTCTCTGTTGAGAACTGGCGTCCCATAGCGCTTATCAATACGGGACAGAAAGGTTTTGGCAAGGTGCTGTTTAATAGGCTGGTTGCAGTTTGCGCCCGGCCTCCTTTCTGGGGGACCACCCTGCTCTGTCCAGGACGCAGTACAATTTAGTGCTGGGCTTTGTGGTCGGGAGGCAGTGGGCGGGCAGGGCTGGTAACTGGAAGGGGTACTTGCTGTCTTGGATCAGGCAAAGCGTTGATCGGGGTTAACACGGTTAGTCCCTCTGGTCTGTCCTCGAGGTATGGCCTGAAGGGTGGGTTTGTCCAATTGGCTTAAGGTTTTGTACGCAGGGGGCAGAGAGTGTTCCCGCTTGTGAACGGGTTGGATTGGCGCTCTTTTGAGGTCGGGTCTGGGGTGCGCCAGGGTTGTCCTCTGAGCACCCACTTTTATACGTCGTTCGCGATTGACCCATTAATTAGGAGGGTGGATCGTGGGCCGTTGGTGGGAGTCGGGATGGAGTCGGGCAGCACCGGAAGCCACTTTAGAGTAGTGTAGCGATATGCCGATGATGTCACCGTTTCGTGTCCTCGGGAGGGGAGGCGCAACAAGGCGCAATGCGGTGATGTCAGAGGTTGACGCTACTCAGAGGCTTCTGGTCCAAGATCAACCGGGATAAGTGTGAGAGTCTCTGGCTGGGAGAGGGAGGTCCAGGCTTTGATCCCCGGAGCCCCCCTGGACACTCTTCAAGGGGCCCCAGGACTCATGCAACGTTCTCGGGCATCGACTTTGGCCAGGGGGATTAGCCCCTGCAAAAACTTGGGCGGCCGGCTTAAGATCGCCGCATCAGAGGTGGACCAGTGGAGGGTTGTTTGACCCTCAGAGAAAGGGTTAATCCTGATCAAAACCTACATGCTCCCGTGATGATTTATTGGCAGTGTGTGCATGTTGCCGGCACCCCTCTGGACTCGGGGTTGTACAGTTGTTCTCCAGCTGTTTGTTATGGGGGAATAGGCTGAACCGTATCAAGAGGAGGTTACCTTACAGCCGAGGAGACAAGGAGGGTTGTGTATGGTCCACCTGTGGTGTCCTAGTGAATACCTTTCGAAGATCAATGTGCAAACCTCTGGAAAGAGGGGCTCCCGGGGTTATACTCATGCAGGAAGGTTGCGGCCTTTCTTCCCAGGAATGGGAGAAGGAGGGCAAGTGAAGGATTTAGGACACAGCATGGGGCATCTGACGGCTACGATTACCCCGGTTGAGGTGATTCGCCGGTGGGGTCTGGGAATGTGGGAGATCAGGAACAGGTCGAGGAAGGAAAAGCCTGACCAAGGGGTTTGTGACCCATTTCCAGAAGCCTCGGCCCTCAGGGATTGCCCAGAGGTCGGATCTTGGGGTGGGTTTGAGTTTATTGAATCACCGGATCCCCTTGAAGGTTTGGGAAGTGAATGGCAGCTGCTTCCATGAAAGATGTGGGTGAGGGACAAATTGAAGGGTAGGAGCTCTGAGGAAAGGGGTTGTCCCCGGGAGGGTGCGGGGTATGATGGAGAGCATGGGAGAGCATGACCCTTCCTGCCCTGCTTACAGTGCCCCTTTAAACAGAGGGTACAAACCGGAGGTGGGCGCTTCAATCCAGCGGGTGGCAGCGTCTTCCTATGCGGCGGGGCCTATGGAGCATTCAGCGGCCTGGGGGCCGGTGACCGCTGAACGTTATTTAGTGTCTAGGGTCAGAGGTACCACACGTGGAAGCACGGGGTTTTATATCGAGCAGCGTTAAAATCTCCGGTGGTTGATGGGGTAGGAACATTCGGGGTGACTGGTGGTGAAGGTGCGCTCTCTGGAGTGGAGAGGCTGGCACGGGGCGGGCCTCTCTCCTAGGAGGGGGTTCTCCTTAGTGTCCCTTGTTGTCATCTCCTTCCTGTCGTTGGGCTTGTGCTGCCCACTGTAGATTTTTGTTTGTATCTGAGCATTGTTGTAGTGATGTAGGGGCTGCAGGAGCCGAACCTGGGCTTTATGTGGTTTGGATTGATGATGTTGAGATTTTATTTGTATTCGTTTTTCTTTATGTTATGTTGTTAATACTGTATATATTGTATATAGTGGGGTTTGGATTAGTGTTAGGTTGGGAGGGGGGGGGATGAGGTGGTGAGGATTTACGCACAAGTGACTGGGACTCTCGTCTATGAACCTGGGCACTGGTCTGGACTACTTAACGCAAACTTTGGATCGTTAGACCAGTGTATGGGGGAAGGGGAGGGTGCGGCGAGGGATTTAGTTTAGTGCGGATTATGTTGATTGTTTGATTATATATTGGAAAAAAAAAAAAAAAAAAAAAAAAAAAATGGGTGTGGATGTGATCTGGGTGGGGTGGTTTGTTATTAGGGGTGTGGGGGGGGGGGTTTATGTATAGTTATAGTCATTTATGTTTATTTGTGGGTTGTGCTTTTCTATTGTGTATTGGTTTGGTTTAGGTTGTTGATAATTGGTGGGTGGGGTTGTGGTAATTGGTGTTCATGACGGTGTATCTGTAAGTTATTGTTTTTAATAGGTGTGAATGTGGCTGGACCTAGCAGGTAAGAGATTGTATTATATGTATGTTCTGTTTTGTGTGTTGTTATGTTTTTACCTTTTATATAAAAATTAACAGATCACAGGAGTAACTCAGGATCAGTAAGGATAAAGTAATTGTCCTGTATGTACACAGTGACTGAACCAGCAGCAGAATGAATGAGTGCAGCTCTGGGGTTATAATAATACAGGGATGTTAACTCAGGATCAGTACAGATAAGTAATGTAATGTATGTACACAGTGACCTGCACCAGCAGCAGAATGTGAGTGCAGCTCTGGAGTATAATACAGGATGTTAAAACTCAGGATCATACCAGGATAAGTAATGTCATGTATGTATCATGACTGACCACCAGCAGCAGAGCGTGAGTGCAGCTCTGGGGTATAATTACAGGATTGTAACTAGGATCAGTACAGGATAAGTAATGTCAGGTATGTTCACAGTGACTGCACCAGCAGCAGAAAGTGAGGCAGCTTCTGGGGTGGTATATACAGGATTGTATGTTGTAACTCAGGACAAGTACCGGATAAGTAATGTATGTATTGTACCAGTGACTGCACAGCAGGCAGGAATAGTGAGTGCAGATCTGGGGTATAATGCAGGATGTTGTAACTAAGGATCAGTACAGGATAAGTACTGTCATGATGTACACAGTGACTGCACCAGCAGCAGAATAGTAGTGCAGCTCTGGAGTTATACATTACAGGATGTTAAAAACTCAGGATCAGATACAGGATAAGTAATGCATGTATATACACAGTGACTGCACCAAGCCAGAGAAGTGAAGCAGACTATGGAGGCGGTACCTCGTTAGAGGAGGGTGTGTCTGTGTGTGAAAGCTCTATGTGCTTGTTGCTCCTGAGCTCTGGAGGATTCATATTACCTACCCAGGGCCTGCTCTTCCTCTCCCAGGGAGGGAGTTGGGTTCCTGGGGAGAGCGAGGGATGCCGAATCCAAGGCTCCTGTCCCGGTCTAGGACGGCGGGAGGGAGGCAGGAGAGGGACAGCAACAGGCCCAGCGGCGAGAATGGAGGAGGACCTCAGGGGGGAGAACGGCCACCAGGAAGGCGCAGAAGTGTGAATCCCACACCCCCTGAGTCTAAATGTGAACGCAAACCTAAGAACCTGGCTGTGGGTATTCGGTGAGAGACGGAGGTCCTTACGGGGTGGCTCTGGAGCATGAAGCGGCAGTGCTCACAGAGGTAAGGCCCTTACCATGGCGGGGGCGAGGCTGGGCGGGGCAGGGGCCCCGGGAGTCTTTGGCCACCTATGCATCCCGGGTCCAGAGCACCTTGTGAGTACAGAAGAGGAGACAAAGACCATCAGGAGGCTCCGGGGAGGAGCTGCGATGTGCCCCGCGCCAGGGCGAACACAGCGCAAAAAAAAGGAGAAAACCGAAAATTATTGTGAAATTAACAAAAAGTAAAGCTGACATTGATAAGCTCGATGAAAGAGAAGAATTTATTGTAATACACAGCGGTCCATTAAAAGAAAAATTTAAAGATGGAGATTTTCAGAAATGCTGATACAAGAGAGCAAAGGCTGAAGGGGTGGCAGCTGCAAGCCAGGTGGAGGAGCGAGGAGATGATGCATGATAACGAGCAGACTAGCAGCAGTTCCCAACCGGGGCGGCATGCAGGCAATCAGCAGGCCTGTGCAGTGAGCCCCCTGCAGGACAGCCAGCACGTAGTAGACACATCGCTCGGGGGAGGTCGAGGACAGTGACCCGGCAGCCAGGGAGGGGAGTTCATGGAGGCACGATAAGCCTGCTGAGTCCCCAAACCCCCGTGCGAATGGAGAACTTTCGTTTGGTGACGAACTCCCCGAGGAAGACACTGGGGGGGAGCAGCCGGAGGGCAGAGTAAGGAAGACCAGGCCCAAAGCCGCAAGAAGAGGGACGTTCATCATTTACCCCCCTCCCTGTACACCCCCCCCGGGCAAAGCGCAGCAAGGAGGGCCAGCTCCAATGTGAAAGCCCTGCTTACCCACAACCCCCCCCGAAGTTCATGCAGTGGACCGGTGCAAAGGGGCAGGGAGATGTAACGGTGTGACATCTGATGTGGCGATGGGCCCGTCCTGTTGTTGGTAAACAGTGGGGGGAGCAGGGGACGGGGCATCGGCTGCAGGCCGGACAGGTTTCAGGGCGGCTCGGCAGTGGGATAACATCAAAATACAGTGCTGTTGGTGGGTCCCCCGCGGGGAGGGGGATTACGCCCGGGCACTCGGTGGAGCTTCCGGCTGCCTCGGCGCCCTCTCTGCATGTTGCCGCTGATCCACTTGGTTATGGGGAGGCGGGCAGTGTGGAGGGGTCGTGAGGATGAGGGGATACCGGACCGCCCAGACAAAAGTGTATTCTGTGTTGGTGTTGGCGGATAATGTGAATCTACGGAATGGAGATCGCGGGCGCTCACACCGGCTAAAGAAAGCCGGCGAATGTTACCAAGCCCTACGGAGAAGAAAAACACCATCTGATACCGATGATGCGGAGGGCACAGGTGTGACAAGAGTTGTGGTCCCTTGGGCGATGCCTCTGCGGGGGGGATCCCCGTCACGTGTGCTTGAAGATGCGGACGGTCGGGTGGAGGTGGTCATGTCCTGATTTGTTGTGGCCAGCCAGTGTGAGTGGAGTCAGTAATGTTTGTGGTGGAGAAATGTGAATGGTGTGACGTGGTGGAGAACGTTACCAGTATGGGGGTGAGTTGATGGAGTGGCACACTGGGGGTGTGAGGGTGAAGTGGTGTAGAATCTTTCCAGCTTTGGGGGGGGTGATGGAGTTTGATGTACAGTGACGGGGGGTGGAGTTGGCGCGATGAGTGTAAACATGAAGGTGGGTAGTGTTAACTGTGGTGGGTGCAGGGGTTGGTCCGGTTGCTCACAGTGGCTGCCCCCGTACAGAGCTATGCCAGTGTCGATGCCGGTGGGAGTAGGGGCCATTTCCTCGCTCTGGGCTCTGGGGACGGGCTTTTGCAACGGCGCCTCATGAAGGGACTACAAGAAGGGAGAAAGGACGATTCAATGTAGCGGGGCAGGAGGTTGATTTGGCGTTTTGGATAGAGAGGAACGCTGATCGCCTCCGAGAGCAAAAGAGGCAGGGGAGAAACCCCATGGTCGCTCCCGACAACAGGGTCAGGGTTGTGCTCAACCGTGAGGAATGTGGTCCGTTCTTCGGTGGGGTGGCAGTGATGTGTGTCCCCCTCGGGCAAGGGTATAGTTGAGCTGCTTGCTGAAGATGGACTTCCAAGGCGGTGACATCTTTGCTTGATCCAACCTTTGGTACATCTGAGTTTGATGTCAGCTTTGTTCGGACGGAGGGGCTTGAGCTCTTCTGGTCCCAACTAGAGCTGAGATACCAAAGAGGAACCGTAGTGCGGGAATTGGCGTGCAAAGCAGTTCCCGACAGCAGGCGAACTTCAAGAAAGTGGACTGTTATAACCCGTAACGAATCAACTATCTTGCTTTGACATCATGACCTGGATGAATCGTTATGGAGAGGTACTGGGAGGAGTACCGAGAAAATCGAGACGCGAGTTTGGTATATGGTCAGGGGCATGGAACTTCATGGTAAACGCCTGAGGCGTTCAGGGAACTTCAGTCGCCCACCAATCCCTTCATCAGCTTCCTGGGGAGGGATCGGATCCTGATCTCTCCGCGGGGGCAGCCTAAGCTGTGTCAAAAGGTGCGGTCGGTGACCCCCCACAATTCAGCAGCAAACTGCACAGTTGCAGAAGAAGTGGCGTTTCTGTGTGGAGGGTGTTGTCGGCCATCTCGCGCATACTGTACAGGGCAGATAGAGTGTAACCTGTGTGCGTGATCTCGGTCACCCGAAAGCCCGTTGTCACTGTCATCGCTAATGCGGGGCTCAGCCACAGCGGATGAGCCAGAGGATGAATCTGGGGGGAGGGGGGAGGGGACTAGCAGAGCGCGGTAAGGAGTGGAGGGGCCAGGGAGAAGAAGAACAGAAAGACAGGAAAAAGACGGCATGTCCAGCTAAGGCGTCTAGAGAAAGCGTCAAAACAGGAGAGAGGCGGGGGAAGTATCGGATGTGGCCCACAACTCTGGCGCTGTCCTGGAGACCAACACATGCGCTGACGGCCCCAGGGGATGATCTTGTACTGGATGAGGGGAGGCAGGAGGAACTCGAGAGAGAGGAAGGTTGCTGCACGTCCTCAGACTCCTCCCATTATGAGGTATGGACGAGGAAATAGGGCGTGGCTAGAGGAAAAGCGTAAGCGTGGGCGACCAAAAAAAGAAAAAAGGGGTTTAGATTTTATTATATATTAAAAAAAGGAGGTTGTAAGATCTTTCACTCTGACTAATGGTACCCAAGGAAGGTGGCAACCGACCCCCCGCTGGTCGAACTTTCAACCTCGATTCCTGGCCCATGGATGGAGCCCTCTCATGCGATGGGGAGGGGCTGAGGGTGAAGGGCCAGAGGTTGGCGGAGCTGCAGGGGGGTGCCGGTCTCTCCCTGGGGAGTCAGGAGCTCAGGAGGGGAGACTGGCCAGACTGGAGACGCGGATGAGGGCAAGGCAGTCCGGATCTGCCCTGAAGCATCAGAGGTGCGGGAGAGACCCACCAATTATGTCTAAAAAAGGGGCGTGGTCATTTTCCGCGAGCTGGTGTGGTTAAGATGGGAAAACAGGAAAGCCGTCTAACTCAATCACTCATGATGGCGGCAGCCACTCCGTGACGCTGGCGTCCATTAATTTCGCCAGCATTAAGTCTGATGCGGCTAGATTTGCGGGTTTGATTTTCTTGGCGTGCTTGAAGCCGAATTTTATTTTGAAGGAGACCAGGTGCCAGATTTGGCGGCCTGTTTTAAAGCTAAGAGGGAATGGAGACAGGGCCTCCTATTGGTCTCTTGCGGCCGAAGCGTTATAGCGAGGGCGGTTCCTTTTACCGCCACCGGTTTAGAATGCAGACGAGTTTAGTGAGTTAGAAGACATGGGGAGGCGGGTGCCTGATCCTGGAGGTCCTCATGAAGGGACAAGAACTTCGCGCCTAATTAATATCTATGGTCCCCAGTCCAAGTGGGACAGGAAAGTGTCTCTTTATGAGGATCAAGACCCTACCTTTTACAAGTCGGCAGGTGGTCTTTGGAGGGGACTTTCAATGCGGCAGAGAGCCCCCCACTGGGGTCCAGGGAGAGGGGAGGTTCCAGAGACAAAGCTGACTATGATAGCGTCGCTATTAAGAGCATTAGCTAGTGGCGGATCGCTGGTTGGATGTCCAAATCCGGACACCCCCACGGCCAGCGGGGTATCACCTATTATAGGGGTAGTGCAGGTCTAGAATAGACAGGTTTATGTAAAGGCGGAAGCCATTCTTCAGCAGTGTCCGTGTTGTTGAGGTGAGTTCTCCGACCATGTTAATTTGTTTTCTCTGAAATGTTCCAGAGCCCCCCGGATGGACGAGGCTACGGAAGCTCACTCAGTCTATTTCCTGGAGGAGGAAATGTGAAGCGGAGATCAGGACAATCCTTGAGGACTTTTCTCAGAGCCAGGGGTAACATTGCTGGGCCTTTTGTAGCAGTAAGTCAGAGTGGGCGGAGATGCTCAAGAAAAGGGGTGGAGAGATTTTCCCGCCAGCTCTCGAGCCCTCAGGAGCCTGGACAGGTACCGCCTGTATCAGGTGCCTGAGGAGGAAACTCGGCATCTCGTTCTCGACTGGGGGTAGTTCGGTTGAGCGACATTCCAGAGTGCAATCATGGATGAAGAGGGTCAGTACGAAGACACGCATCTTTGGTTTTTTTGGAGGATTACGGGAAATTACCGATCGCCCGACCCTTACAGAAACTGCAAGATGTCAGTGAATGGTAACGGTTGTCACGGGACTGGTTGACAGTAGGATCTGAAAAGGTACAGATCAGGGATTCTGGAGATGGTCTCAGATCCTTCTATTGCACCCTGCTGGGCAGGTCCGAAGGATCTAGATCGGGAGCCTGTGATGTCGGAATTTCCTGGCTGATGAAAATGTCCCTGAGCAGGAGTAGACCCCTCTCTTGATGTTTTGACCGAGATGAGCAGTGAAGAGGAAGTCAGCGGGGCGATGAACGGGCTCGCCCTCAAGAAATCGCACAGGTCACGGATGTAAGCATCTGAGTTTTATAAGACCTTAGGCGCCTTGGTTCCCTCTTGACTGAGGATTCAATGAGTGTCTTTCCTCGGGCGCTCTGCCGCAAGTCAATGGAGGATGGGTCGCCCGGATCATCATGTCAAAAGGTAAGGACGATCTCGTATCTGAGAACTGGCGCCCATAGCGCTTCTCAATACGACAGAAACGGTTTGGCAAACAGGTGGCGTTTAATGGCTGGTTCGCAGAGTTTGCGCCCCGGACTCCTTGCGGGGACCCCAGCAATGCTCGTTCCAGCCGCAGTACACTCTTAGTGCTGTTGCTTTGTGTCCGGGAGGCGTGGAGCAGGGACGGGCTGCGTAAATGGAGGGAGGGGGGGGCGGAATGCTGTCCTGTGGATCAGGCACAAAAAGCGTTTGCACGGGTAACCACGCGTACACTCTGGTATGTCCTCTGAGGTATGGCCTGCCTGGGGAGTTTGTTCAATTGGCTGAAAGTTTGTTGGACGCAGGGGCAGCAGGTTCCGCTTGTGAACGGGTTGGATCTGGCCGCTCTGTTTATGGTCGGGTCTGGTGTTCGCCAGGGTTTGTCTTGAGCCCACTTTTATACGTATTCGCGATTGACCCATTCCTTAGGAGGGGTGATAGTGGGCCGTTGAGTGGGAGTCGGGGATGGATCGGGGCAGCACCGGAAGCACTTTAAGAGGTGGTAGCGTATGACGTGATTGTCACCGCTTTTTCGTGTCCTAGGGAGGGGAGGGCAATGGGTGATGTCAGAGGGTTGACGCTACTCAGAGGTTTCTGGGGGTTCCCAAGATCAACGGGATAAGTGTGAGTGAGAGTCTCTGGTGGGAGGGAGGGATCCAGGCTGTGATTCTCCCGGGACACTCTTCCAGGGCCCACTCAGGACCTCTGCCAAACCAGTCTCGGCCATTCCATCGAATCGGCAGGGGATTACCCCATGCAAAACTGGGACGCAGGGTAAGTCGCCGCTCAGAAGGTGGTACCGTGGAAGGGGGTCTTGACCCTCAGAGAAAGGGTTTTGTTAATCTGATCAAAACTTACCTGCTCCGTTACTGGATTTATCTGGGCAGTGTTGCATGTTGCCAAGAACCCTCTGGACCAGGGTTACAGTCGTTCTTCAGCTGTTAAATATGCGGCGGGAAAGGCTGAACCTTCAAGAGGGAGGTTACTTACCGCACGAAGGAGACAAGGAGGGTTGTGTATGGTCAACCCTGTGGTGTTCCTCGGAATACCTTTTTAAGATCAATGTAGCAAACCTCTGGAAAGAGGGGAGGGGATCCTCCGTTGGGTATACTACTGCCAGGGGATGGTTCTAGGCCTTTCTCAAAGGAAGGGAGACAGGGAGGGCAAGTGAAGGATCGTCGCCACACCGCATGGGCAATCTTCGGATTACGGCTACACCCGGTTCTGAAGGTGATGATTCGCGGGGGGTCTGGGAATGTGGGGAGATCAGGACCATTGTCGGGAAGAAATCCATTGACACAAACGGGCTTTGTTGACACCATTTCAGAAGCCCTGGCCTCAGCGGATGCCCAAGATCGGGATATGGGGGTGGGTTTGAGTTTATGAATTCCGATCAGGTCCCTTGAATTTTGGGCCTTGACTTCGGCGCTGCTTCATGGAAAGCTGGTGTGGGGACAATTGAAGTGTAGGAGCTCTAGGAAGGAAAAAGGGGTGTCCCCGGGCAGGAGTGCGTGGCCTGCTGGAGAGCATGGACCAACTTCCTGCTCAGTGCCCCTTTTCACACAGAGGTGTACAACCGGTTGGGCGCTTCCATCCATTGGACGGGTGGCGGTCTCTCCTATCGCGGAAGTGGGCCTATGGAGACATCATTCAGAGGCCTGGGTGGCCGGGACCGATGCACGTATTACTAGTCAGTCTAGTGAGTCAGGTACACACGTGGAAGCACGCGTTGCTTAGTTTCGACGCAGAGTTAAAATCCTCCGGTGGATGAGGCTGGTTAGGAACATTCTGGGTGACCTTGTACGGTGCGCGCTCTGGAGATGAGAGGCTGGGCAACGGCGGAGGGCCTCTCTCCTTTGGAGGGGGTTCGCCTTTAGTGTCCCAGTAGTGTCATATCCTCTCCTGGTGTTGGCTGATGCCGCACAGTAGATTTTTGTTTTGGTGGTATCTGGGGCATGTAGTGATGTTGGGCCTTGCAAGGGGCGAACTAGGGCTTTATGGGTTGGATTGATGTTGTTAGACTGTTCTTTGTATTCTGTGTCGTTATGTATGTGTAATTATGTATATATATTGTATATATATTATGTATATAGGGGGGTTGGGGCATAGCGTTAGGTGGAGGGGGTCGGTGGTGTGATGGTGGTGGGACTTATGAACTGACCTGGGCAGTCTGGACTACTTAACGCCAAACTTTGGCGTTATGACCAGTGGTATGGGGAAGGGGAGGGTGCGGGTGAGGCGATTTTTTAGTGTAGTGTTATGTGTCTTCTGTGTTTGTTATTATACATATTAAAAAAAAAAAAAAAAAAAAAAAAAAAAAAAAAAAAAAAAACAAAAAAAAAAAAAAAAAAAAATAAACTAAATGGTGTGTGGGTGGTTTTTTTAAGAGGGTGCGTGGGTGGATTTATGTATCCTTATGGTCATTTATGTTTATTGTGGGTGTGGCTGTGTTTTGGTATTGGTTTGGTTAGGATGTAATAATCGGTTGGGTGGGGGTTGTGGGTTTGTTGTTTATTCATTTTGGTGTATGTTAAGTATTATTTTGGCTAGGTCTGAATGGGGCTGACCAGCGGTTAAGATATTTGTATATATTGATTTATTATATGTATATTATGTTGGTTGTGTTATGTTTTTTACTTTTATATACAATAAAGATTTAAGATGTAACCTCCAGGATCAGTACAGGCTGGATAAGTAATGTCATGTCTGTACACAGTGACTGCACCAGCAGCAGAATAGTGAGTGCAGATCCTGGAGATAATCAGGATGGAACTAAGGATCAGTAAGGATAAGTAATGTCATGTATGTACACAGTTGACGCACCCAGCGCAGAATAGTGAGTGCAGCTCTGGAGTTATAATACAGGATGTAACTAAGGATCAGTCCGGATAAGAATTGTCAGGTATGACACAGTGACTGAAACCAGCAGCAGAATAGTGAGTTGCAGTCTGGGGTATAATTAAGGCTGTACTCAGGACAGTACAGGAAGTATGTCATGTATGGTACACATGCCTGCACCCAGCAGCAGAATAGTGAGTTGCAGCTCTGAGCTATATACAGGATGTTGTAACTCCGGATCAGTACAGGCATCAGTAATGTTCATTATGACACAGTGACTGCCCAGCAGCAGTATAGTGAGTGCCAGCCTCTGGGGTATAATACCAGGAGTAAATCAGGATCAGTACAGGATAAAGTAATTCATGTTGTACCAGTGACTGCACAGCAGCAGAATGAATAGTGGTGCAGATCGGTGGTTTAAATACAGGAGTAACTCCGGGATCAGTCAGGATAAAGTAATGTCATGTATGTACACCAGTGGGGGGGTGGGGGGGGGGAAACGGCCCACCAGAGCAGAATATGAGTGCAGCTCGTGGTTTATAATACAGGATGGTGTAACTCAGGTCAGTACAGGATACAGTAATGTCCAGTAGTACACAGTGATACACTAGCCGCAGCCATGCAGGAGTGCAGCTCTGTACAATGATGGCAAATCTGCGTCTTGTCAGGGTTTATCTAATGAAGTATTTAGGGTTCGGTGGCCTTCCTCCCTTTATACACATATTTGGAGTAACATTTCTATGGATCTTGGAGGTTCGGTGCTTTCTATTCCCGATGAACCTGGGATGATATTTATGCAGAGTCTGTAAAATTGAATACATTCCCTACAATGAATGTTTACATATTTGGGAAGCTTCTAGGAGAGAATCTCGGTTGTTGAATTATTACCTTTCTACGCAGGGACCAGAGGAGATAGTGAATGCGCAAACTTCGGTGAGCAGGGGAGATAACAGTGGGATGCTGGGAAACCTATCGCCTGGACATTGATTGCAAGTGGGTGGACATAACAGACGCGGGCCCGGGGGGGACTAGATTTTCAAGGTGGGTAAGTCGGCGTACTTTTTTTATGATCAATCTTGTGTGAAAAATGGATTTACATTCAGGATGAGCTCGCCAAGTGCAACTGGGTGGCGGTTGTCCTACACTGCTGTGCTCTTCGATTGTGCATTGTGAGTGACTGTGCAGATTTCGGCAGAGTTTAATATTGCGGAAGGTGAGAAGCCATGTGGGATAAACTCGATGAAGAGAACTAAGTGCAAGGACACGCGATCAAGATATTTAGGGAAACAGGCTCAGTCTCAGTAAAATCTTGTTTGTTTTACAGTTAAAAAGGAAAAAAACATGGTTTCATTTCAACGCGTTGCGGACGCAGCAGGCATCCTTAGTACAGACTAAGGCTGCTGCTGCGTCCGAAACGCGTTGGAATTGGACTTAGTCCCATGACTAAGGACGCTGCTGCGTGGAAATCACTGGGTTCCATGATAAGGACATGCATACGAAAATGCGTTGGAAAACTGATTGTTCCATACCAAGGACGCTGCTGACGTGGGAAATCACTTCGGTCCATGACTAAGGGACGATGCGCGTTGGAAATCATTGGTTCCTGACTAACCGGATGGGAATGCGTTGGAAATTCACTTGGTTCCATGACTACGGCCGCTGCTCCCGAAACCGCGTTTAAATGACTTAGTTCCATGACTAAGGACGCGCTGCGTTGGAAATCATTGGTTCCATGGACTAGGGCCGCTTGATCCGAAAGCGTTGGAAAAATTTGACTTAGTTCCATGACTAAGGATGATGCATCCGAAAACGCGTTGGGAATGATTCTTCATTGACAAGGATGCTGCTGAGCTCGAAACGTGTTGGAAATGAACAATGTTTTTTTCACTTTTAAACTGATGAAAAATAAACCAAGATTTAATGAGACTGTGAAGCCTGTTCTGAAATATCTGGATCGCGTGTCCTTGTAAGTGGATACTGGAGCAGGAAGGTCCTGTGTGTGGAACCAGGACAGTTCTCAGGTGTGAGCTGGAGAAAAAAAATGACATTGTATCCAGAGAAACTAAGTGCACAGCAGTGAGACGGACATGCACTTGGGGGGAGGGAAGCTGGCAATCATGAATTATAATACCAACCCGATTGGCCTGATCACTATTTTCCCGTGTGGATTGTAAAAGGAAAGCTCGTCTCAACCCCGGGCAGAAACGCGTTTGAAGCCTTTAGATCCTTGTTGTGGATGGATGTAATGACAGCGCTGCCCGCATTTTTTTCCGGGGTTGAACCATTGGCATTTACTTTTTTTAAAGCGTATTACATAATGCGCCGCCCTCTTGTCCTGTCCTTTTCTATAGATACAAAGTGAAGCTGGTGTGCTGTAACAGACCAGACATTATGTAACCAGCGTGCGAGGTGTGATGGGAGCCTGCTGATGTGACAAGTTCTGTGCAGAATAGCAAGTTTTGTTTAGTGACAGATAAGTCACTGTTTAGATTGTGTTAGATAGCAGTTGAAATGGGGGAGGGGTGGAGGTTAAGTAATATCAATGGGATTCATAATGGTATAAACTATGATTATCCAATGTTCATTCGGATTAATGGAGAATTATTAGTGCAGCTTGGCATATGCGCACCACCCCCATAATTACTCTACAGCTTAGAGGGCGGACTCGAGCAACCCTGTTCTGATAAACCTGGCAAACGATCTCCACATTTCATACCTTCTCCACGTTTCCCGGACGAACGGCAGATAAAATACACATTAGATACAACCGAACTATTTCATGCAGGTCGGCGCTCCTGGAACTTGCTGACCGACAACGTATATTCCATCTAGGTTTCCAGTTTAAATTAAAAAGTGACGCTGTTCGGGTCCATAACTTCAACCTCATCAGGCAAGGATAGTATGCTGGGGTCAAGAAAGTTCCTGAGTTGCAGAACATTTCCAGGTACTAGTCTCAGTTGCATCGAACATAACCTTGGCATCTAAGTAAGGTCTGTAGGCCTCTTGGAGCCCTTCAAATCATGGCGCCCACAGACGGTATTGTACTGCATGGTTACACCATCCCGACCACAGCCATTTCAAGGCCTTCACTATGAAACGGTTGCAACAAAAAGTCAGAATAGGAAAAACATGATCTCAAGAAAGAAGAAGGAAAAACTTGGAAATCCCGTCTTCAGTTTTTCCAAAAAAATCCATTCTGGTGGGCCCGGGTAGGTAACAATATGACACTGGAATTTTTAATATATATATAAAAAAAGGTCGAATTTTTGAGTGGTTTGCAAGGTTAGATGACATAGATATGAGTGAGGCTTCTCTCTCGCCGGTCCCAGCCACCACATTACTCTTAATTAAATCTATAGCCATTACCCACATGTCATGGGGGGTAGCGGTAAGGAATACAACTCATTGTGCAGCTGTTTGATACGGCCGGCCCATTAAGCACAAGACTGGATGTGCGACCTGGGTGGACGGGTTACAGCCATATTAGCTTCTCAATGCCTCCAGCAGATGGCCGGGGTGAGGGTTCCGCAGAGTCTATTAGATTGCAGAATTTTATTTTCTGTGTTGTAAATGAATAATACTGAGCCGCCGCCCGCTGCTTCTTATTTATAGGTCGTTCTCAACCCAAAATTTGAGTCGCGGAATCGGAACGGATTTCAGGAACAACGTGATGAGATGTCGGGTGCAAGTACGACGGCCACCGTATATGGATGCACGCCGGTCACACAGGGAAAGAGGTTGCTTAATCCTTACGGATACAATAGTCCAGGGAGGAAGGTAAAGGGGTTTCCTATTTGCTGGAACCACTGTAGGGGGCAGCATTTGGGCACAAATAGAAGAAAGTTCCATACTTACCCTTTTAGTACCTAGGCTCCTGCAGGGAGTCCGCTCCTTCCAATCCTGGTCACATTTCACTGCCGGTGCAGGGGCTTATTAGAGTTTGATGCTGCCACTAGGCACTCACAGTGATTAGCCCCCTATTGGTGATCTGATGCTAATGCCTCTGCCGGGGCCAAACCCAGACTTTAGGTGCGTTTACATTGCGTTTTAAAAACATTGGACAAATTTTTTTATTTTTTAAATATACTTGCCCCCTGTGTCAACATTGTACTATCGGTAAATAAGCGGGATTGGGGAGAGGAGGTCACAAAAGGCGGAGAAGAATTACAGAATTTTTCTTTTAGTTTGCCCAAACCTGTCCCCTTTAGGGGTGGTTGCGCCTAAGCCCAAAAACTCTGGTAGGAAAGCGAGACATCGTTCCAAGTAACTGATGAGAATGAAGTCCGCCTGCGGCACCAGCATCTTATGACTATGAGAAGAATTAACAACTTCAATTCGATCCAAACTTGCATAAAATGTAATATGGTCAAAATACAAAAAGTTCCGGCAATTGTGGTAACAAGTCTGGGAGGTCGTGAGGCCGGGACCAAATCCCCTGGCTGTTACGGCAATGACCTTGATGACGTTCATCCCTCGTTTGGAGCCGACTTGCCTGGCTGGACCAGGCTGTGCACCTTTATGGAAGTTGTGAGTGGAAGCACCCTAATCAACTGGTCCCTCCCCACCACCAAGGCGAATCTGGGTTAGGGTTAGGCGTATGGCTACTTTTTGAGAGATCTTATTCTTGCAGAATTGATGGCAGCCATAGGAATCTTACCCGGATTTCTCCTAAATGCTCACAATCCACCTTACTCTCACCTACCAATTCCATGCTCAGGTGAAACCTTAACGTTTGAGGTCCAAAAAAACGAGTCCTGACTTGCCCTGGGGGATTCTAGGTCCTCCCAGACTTTCAGAAAGTTCTTTTTGGGAATGACCTGCCGCTTACTATCCCATTCCCAGGAGAGCAACCACCTGGTGGAGCTATGCTTCGGCAGTATCTGTCTCCAAGGGCCGGAGGCAATTGGTCGACCGGGGAGGGCAGGGCAGCGATACTTTTGGGAGCACCTAGCTGTCTTTGCAAGGAATTGCTTTCGGGTCATGCTGAAAATGGCATTAGGGCTTCATGACCTATGTTTTGGCCTATTCAAATAAACTATGAAAAGTTTTTGGAAAATGCGCCGTCACACTCCACATTATAGTCACCTGTCACTAATAAGGTCACTGAAGCCCTTAGGGGGTGCAGCAGAGGTTATCAATATAAGAAAATGGGAAATGTGGTTTACCCGTGTCTGGCTTATTTGACACTATAACTCGGGTGGTATGGGCCAAGCTTGGTCCATCATGGCCTTCCACATCATGCGACGTCAAACTGGTGGACGAAGAGGAGTGACTCGTGAGAGCCAAAATGATTGGCCGAAGGGATCCTGTGATTTTGCGACGCAGTAGACCAGCACATGTAGAAAATAAACTTTTTGTGGCACGATGTCCAAAAAAACCTACATTGTGGTTAAAGTAGACACAAAAAAAACAACCTCAGTACTCTCAAGATCAAAAAAAAATTCACATGACGTGATATTTTCGGCCCTTCTTGAACATTATCTAAAATATCAGGCAGAATCTAGGTCTTCTACTAAGGTTGTATATCAGGGAGTAGGGTAGGTCCTCATATCCATCCGGGCCGTCTTGTGTCCATTGCTGCCTTTTTATGGATATGACGGTATGGCAAGAATTAACATTAGACGGAAGTGCATACGTAACATAACGAAAAAGGCTTGGTTCAGGATAGACATGTGCCTCAAGTCAGAGACGGTAAAATACTTTGTGGGATCCATTATAGCTGACAGCAGTTCCACCGGTGGGATAATCTTCCGCTAGCAGTTTATTATTGGGCCTAGAAGGTAAAGGGGCCCCAGGAAATGTCCTGCTAATGTAAGCTACATATAGGACACCCCTGTGGTGAGCTCCTACCTTTTGTTCGCTCAGGTGAAAGGTCGATGCTCATACATGTGATCTGGAGAAAGTCAAGTTGAGACGCAGCAAGACTCACAACAACCCGGGTGAAGACCTTTGTTCGCGCCGCAGGCCCGGTGCTCCGCAAGAGGCGACTAGGACGACGTTGTAGTGCGATAAAAGATGTTGGCACCCTAAACCCTGTATCAAACATACTCGACCAATCAAAAGTCAGATAAAAAACTCCCCCCAGACAGGAGCTTGTCTGGAACGCCAGTTGCCAACTGAATGGGAGGACTTGGATGAGACGATGAACGAAGGACAACCTCCCGAGAAGGCCAAGCACTGAATATCCCATATGGCATTTCTGTAACCGTAAAATTAGTCAAAAACATTTAACAGAACCGGGAAAAAAAGACGGAGCAAATGGTTCGCAAAAAACGTACAAAAAGAGATAACTCTCGGACCCAGTACTCATTTGTAACCAGTGATAACTTGCTACATAAGTAGCAACCAGATGTAAGTGGGGTTTCGTACTTTACCTACCTTTCCATACACCAAGATCTCTCCAGAGGGTGATAAGTTTTGAAAATCAAGATTTGGATTGGGCATAATGGAATTTCAGAACTTAAAAATTCGAATATTTAATATATTTCCAGTCTTAGTTTTCTCTCCTCTGAAGGGTGTGGGCGGTGGTGCGATGACTGGAGCGTCATTTAACCCTATGAGTGCAGTCTACGGTTTTATACCATTGTATCCATAGGAATTCACACATGTATTCGGCTGCTGCCCCATAAACCTGGCAGACAAAAGACTTTATATTCAATGGAACTTTTCCACAAACTGGGAAATTTTTTTAGGAAGAAGATTGAAAGTGAAACTGCATGACGAAAGAGACATTGCCTCCGCCGCGATGAAGCCTCACAGACGGCTAATGAACGTTCCAGAAAAGTTCTGGTCTCAGAAGAATTAACTTTTCGATTGTTTTTTCAATAAGATAAAGTTTGAACGGAACAAAGTGCATATTTGGAAAATGACCTTTTTTGTGACGGTGTTCCCCTCCCACCTAACATCGCGTACTAGCACCGTGTGGAGTCATTCAAAATCCATCAAAAATTTGGGGTGATTGGTTTACAAAGTGCACATTCCTGAGTTGCTTCATATGATACTTAGATCTCTATACTGAAGGTAACACCATGAGATATACTGGTGTATACTGGAGTATAGCCGAGGCTCCACTTTTACAACAAAGAATGGCAAACCTATGACTCGGTGAGTATAAGGCCTAAGGGGGGAGGAAAAATGCCAGTATTCCACAAGCTGCCAACCAGTATATAAGCTATTCAGCCCATGCCCTAGGATACAGCGCCCCAGTTGCCAATTCATAAAACAAAGAAAATACGTCACCTTCCGACGCCCCCGCAGGTCTTCTCTTCCATCCGCCTGGCAGCAGCAGGTCAGTGTGACGTCACGACTCATCAGAGTGTTGTTTGCCGGTGATATCGGAGCGGTATTGCACCAACGCCCTGCTGCTGCCGGCGGATGAAGAGAAGACCTGCGGGGGCGTTGGAAAGGGGAGATTGACTTGGACCTCTAATTTGGAGTTTTCAGCACATTATGTGAGTGAAAAAAAAAAAATCGGCGTATACAACAAGTAGTATATACGGTTTATACAGGAAATCTATAGGCAGGCAGTGTACTACTAATAATTTTCCTGTACAATTACCAACATAGATAGTCTGCTGTCAGTCACGCAGGATTGGAACTAGTGCTGTGTACGTACGCGCAGCGATAGGAGCCGCTGGCTGTGTCCGTACGACGCAGGATAGGAAGCGTGGATTTGGCATGTCCGTACGCGCAGGTGGAACAGTGATGTGTAACAGGACGCGAAGGATAGAGCAGTGCTGTGTCCCGTCGCGACAGGATAGGAGCAGTGCTGGGTCCGTACGCGCAGGATAGAGAGTGCTGTGTCGTAAGCGCAGGATAGAAGCAGTGATGTGTACGTCTTCGCGGCAGGTAGGAGCAGGGCTGTGTCCAGTTACGCGCAGGATAGGAGCAAGTGCTGGTACGTCAGCGCAGGATTGGCAGTCTGTGTCGTACGCGCAGGATTGCGAAGCAGTTGCTGTGGCCGTACGCGCAGGATTGGTAGCAAGGCTGTGTCGTACGCGCAGGAGGATCTGGAGGCAGGCTGTGTCAGTACGCGCACGGATGGAGCAGTGCTGTGTCCCCGTACGCGCAGGATTGGAGCAGTGCTTGTTGTTCCGTTACGCGCAGGATCGGAGGGAGCAGTGCTGTGTACGTACGCGCAGGGATTGGAGCAAGTGCTGTGGTCCGTACCGCCGCAGGAATTGGAGCAGTGAGGTGTCCGTAACAGCGCAGGATATTGGAGCAGTGCTGTGTCCCGTTCTACGCGCCAGGATTGCGAGCAGTGCTGGTGCCGTACGCGAAGGATTGGCGCAGTGCTGTGTCCCGTACGCGCAGGTTGGAGAGTTGCAGTGACGTCAAGCGCACGGATTGGAGAAGCAGGCGGTGTCCGTACGCGCAGGATTGGCAGGCAGTGCTGTGTCCGGACGCGCAGGATTTGGAGCAGTGTGCTGGTGTGTCCGTACGCGCAGGATTGGAGCAGTGCTGTGTCTGTATACGCAGGATTGGAGCAGTACTGTGTCTGTATATGCAACATAGAAATAGGGTACCTATATATACAGGATAGGTGTAGTAGTACTGTGTCTGGATATAAAGATAGGGTGGGTTCGTAAGATACTCATCCTCGACCTGTATATCTGACACACATTTACAGTGCCCCATCTATGCAAGATAGAGTAGTCAGGGCACCATATAACAGGATAGGAGTACGTAGTAGTATTGTGCTGAATAACAGTGTCGGCAGAGAGGACAAGAAGAGAGAAAGTAGTATGTTATACGACACGAACTGAAAGGGGTTAAGGGGTGTGTGGGGGGGGGGTTGAGGGTGCGTTTGGGACGTCAATGCGTTTTGCTCAGTCGGACAACACTGCTCCGAGCCTTAAACAGGGATCTCGTATTCAGTTGCCGCACTGAATGGAGTTTTGTAGTAGACTTTCCAGACTGTCTTTCACATGGTGCGATCGGTTGAATCAAAGGATGTTGAAGTTGTATTGATTTAAGCGATCGTACAGACACAAAGCGTTTCGGGGTTGTGGTCCCCCTTTATCAAAGTGTACGGTGGGCACAGGCAAATCTGACCCACTGCATCAATTCTCCCTTTACACTTGATAAAGGGGGGACTGCACCCCAAAAGCGGTTGTCTGTAAGATCCTTCTTAAATCAACAAACTTCAAATCCTTGATACGAGTGCCGCAGTTCGAATTAGACCAAGTCTGAAAAATTCTGTACTAACAGATGGGGTAGAGTATTGTGTCTATGTATATCTATATAGGGTTAGGAGAGTAGACCCTGTGGCCGTTACAGGTATGTAGGTAATGATAGGGGAAGTATACTGGGCCTGTATATAAAGGATCGGAAAAGTAGTCTGAGTGTAACGGGTGGAGGTGCCAAAATACACCGGATAGGTGGAGTAGTACTGTGCTCATCCATATTACAGATAGGAGGAGAGTACTGTGCAGTGTCTATACACACATGATAAGAGTAATAGTTCAGTGCTGATATACCACAGGATAGGGAGTAGTAGTAACATGCGTGTCCCACATACCCAAAATAGGATAGTAGTACTGTGTCCTAACCACAGCAAGGAATAGAAGTAATGTTAAAAAAAATACACAAGATAGGAGTAGATAGTACTAAGCGTACCATAATACAGGTAGAAATAGTCGTAATAGTCATAAACACAGAGAGTAGGAGAGATGTACTGTTCTGTGTGTCGTCCATATATACAGTAGAAGAATAGGACTGTGCCCTTATACACAGGATAAGAGTAGTGGTACTGTGCCAATATAGAAAGGGGAGGAAGGGTAGTAAAAGTACTGTAGTACTTGTGCTGGCCCATATATACAGGATAGGAGAAGGAGTAGTTACTGTGCTGTGTGCCTTATATACAGGATAGGAGGAGGTAGTACTTTGCTGTGCCCAAAGAATGGACAGGAGTAGTAGTACTGTGCTGTGCCCATATATACAGGATAGGAGTAGTAGTACTGTGAGGATGCCCATATAGAAGGACAGGAAGTGTAGACTGGGCTGTTAACACATACACCAGATAGAGTTCAGTAGTACTACTGTGCCAATATACAGGAAGGAGTAAGTAGTACTGTGCTGTGACATAGATACAGCGATAGGAATAGTAGTACTGTGCTGTGCACATATATACAGGAAGGAATAGTAGTACTGTGCTTGTTCCCCCCATTTTTTTTTTTTATTGAAATACAGGATCAGGAGTACAGTAGATACTGGGCTGTGCCATATATACAGGATAGGAGTAGTAGTTACTGTGCTGTGCCAATATATACAGGAAGGAGTAGTAGTCCTGTGTGAGTCCCATATATACAGGATAGGAGTAGTGTAGTATGTGTGTGCCCATCTATAAAGGATTAAGGAAGAGTTAGCAGCAATGTCTGTGCCCATGTATGACAGGATAGGAGTAGAAGCCTGTGCCGTGCCCATGTATGCAGGATAGGGTAGCAAGCACTGTGCCCGTGCCCAATGTATGCAGGATAGGAGTAGTAGCAGCACTTGTGCCGGCCCATGTATGCGGATAGGAGAGTAGCATACTGTGCCGTGCCCATGTATGCAGGACAGGAGTAGCCAGTACCTTGTGCCGTGCCCATGTATGCAGGGATCAGGAGTAGCGTAAGTAATGTGCGTGCCCATGTATTGCAGGAACAGGAGTAGCAGTTACTGGCCGTTGCCCATTGTATGCAGGACAGGAGTATAGCAGTACTGTGCCGTGACCCAGTATGAAGGACAGGAGTAGCAAGTTAGCAGTACTGTGCCGGCCCATGTAGCAGGAACAGAGAGCAGTAAGTAGCAGTACTGTGCCGTGCCCATGTATGCAGGACAGGAGTAGCAGTACTGTGCCGTGCCCATGTATGCAGGACAGGAGTAGCAGTACTGTGCCGTGCCCATGTATGCAGGACAGGAGTAGCAGTACTGTTGCAGTTGCCCATGTATAAAGGAACAGGAGAGTAGCGCCCAGTTACTGTTGCAGTGCCATGTTATACGGACAGGAAGTAGTAGTAAGCAGTACGTGACGTTGCCCATGTATACAGGACAGGAGTAGAAGTACCTGTGCCGTTGATGGATAAGGACAGGAGTAGCAGTACTGTGCTATGTCCTTATATACAGGATAGGAGTAGCAGTACTGTGCTGTGCCCATGTATCCGGATTGATAGGGAGTAGCAGTAATTGTGCCCATATTATACAGGATAGGAAGTAGTAGTACTGTGCTTGCCCATATATTACTAGGCATGGCAGTGTAGTAATGTGCTTGTGTGTCCAGATACAGGATAGAGTAGCAAGTACTGTGCCATATACTACAGGAGAGGAGTGTGTTACTGTGCTTGTGACCATATATACAGGATAGGAGTAGTGAGTACTGTGCCCATATATACAGGATAGGAGTAGTAGTAGTTATGTTGCTGTGCTCATATATACAAGGATAGGAGTAGTAGTCCTTACTGTGCTCATATTACAGGACCGGAGTCAGTAGTAGTAATGTGCCTGTGCCTATCTATCAGGGAGGAGGAGTATGTAGCGTCTGTGCTCAGTCCATATATACAGGATAGGAGTAGCAGTACTGTGCTGTTAGCAAAATACTACTACTCCTATAATGTGTATGTGGGAACAGTACTTCTATCCTTTGTATATGAGCACAGTACTACTACTCCTATGTTGTCTATGTGGGGGTCGGTTCCAGATATTAGGATAGGAGTACGTGTACGTGCGCATAACAAAGCGATTAGAAAACACATCAGTGTTCCCCCTATTTGCAATCTGTTTAAGTCGGATGTCATTTCCGTTTTGTCCGTTAGCTGGACAGGGGGGGCTGTATCAGGGCTCTTCCCCATTTCCCTCGGTCCATCCCGATAAGCAGGTCGTCTCCTGCCTCGAATGCTTCTATTTCCACCTGTGTCTGCCAAATGGCGGGTAGGTATTGAGGGGGTCCCTGGGTGATGAACCCTTCAATGTATGGTGGTGGCGGTGTACCTGGACCCCGGGGCTAGCAAGGCATCCCTCCGCCAACCTTCTGGCCCCGCGTGCGCTGGGGCCCAGGAGGATATCGGGTCCGGCGTGAATCCATAGGATGGTCGGTATCTGCCCCCAAGGTTTGGCCTTAGACATGGTACGCGGCTGTCGCCCTCCGCCGATCAACCTTCTTCTTCCCTGTGCACGTAGTGTGATCTTGCCACACAAACCTTTTTAAATTCCGTGGTGTGTCCCCAAATCCGATCTGATTTTCAGACGTGCCCGCTCTCCGATTTCGTTGCGTGCAAGCCGGATGCTCCAAAAGCCGATCGTGTCTCCAGAAATTCCCGGGCAATTGATGTCAAAAGGGAAAATATTCTGAGCAACTGACGAAAAGGTCGCGTTAATGGTAGCGTTCTACCGTTAGTAAAATGATCCCCAAACGGTCAACCAACAATCACGGCGATTTATTACTCCGCTCTGTCACAGCTTTCATCATTTGTATTGTCGTCTTTTGGGACACCAAGGCAATAAATAGGAGAAAGTTTGATTATCATTGTTGGGGGCCCAGCACAGACGCTCCCAATTTTTATTCGGCTCTGTCCCACCCTTCTTGCTCCCGCCCATTAGGAGTTTCAATTATCACCGGACTTTAGGACTCAAGAGCCTCATTCCTATTCCTCTCATCCATACGGGCGGCTCGGATGGTGCTATCTGGCAAAACGTCTGTTTAGGGTGACAGCAAGGGTGTTCCGCCCGAGAGGTGCTCTGAATGGCAACCTCTGACACCCGTACCATAGGGTCACCACACGGCCCTTTACTGTGTATATTGGGTCACATCAAATCATTGGACATCCCCTTATAAGTCGTCCATGCCCTCGGCCCGTACTCCTGCTGTCTTATGTAGTAAAGCTTGCCTTAGAGGTAGGTAGATCCGCTAACTCTCCTTCTTCTCTACTTCTGCGTTGGGGTGGGGGTTGGGGGCTTCTATACCTAAAAGTTGTTGTTTTTTTTTTAAATTTGAAAACCAAGAGCTTTGTAAACAAATGACCCCTATGACAGTGTTCGAAGGTTTTTTTCCTCTTTTATGGAAGGGCCCCACCCCATTGATGGGTTACTCACAGGATGTCCAGAAGTCTTCTAAAATGATACTAAAATGATCACCGACCTGGTCCCCAGTGCACGTCCCCTAATTTTCCCCCTAAAAAACAGGGGCAAGGTTCCTCTCGGAGCCATCACATCGCTAATATCAGATACCCCAGGTTTCGTAGTGTCGGTACCAAGATGGGTGGGGAGAAGGGACATCCCCTTTAACATAGCAAAACTCTGTATGTAGTCGGCCATATCCCCTACTAATTAGAAAAGTCCCCCCTTTTATTGGCCCAATCAGTCAATTCGATTTCAATGAGGCATCACTTGATGTAAAGTCTTAGTAGTTATGTGACAAGGCTCTCCTCTAGCTGAGGACTAATCCTTGGTCGCCCATCCATGTTTGATTGGATAAAGGTTCTAAGATGTATCATCCAAGGGAAACATCTCTCAGCCGGGTGGGGTGGGTGGGGCACATTCCTATTCTTTACTTTCTGATTGCTTTCTTGGCGCGAGAATTGGCAATAACTAACTCCTTTTCAGTATTGTGGGAATTCCAGGCAGGATCAGAGTGGTGGAGAGTTCCGCGTCGACTTGATGAGCAAATTCCTTACTAAAAGAAAAAAAACTTTTGTTGAAGAAGCTGCGGCCCCCCCCCCTCCCCCCCCCACTAGATGCCGCCTCCGTTAGACTTCTGCCGGTGCTCCCCTAGCCGCCGACCCTTCTATTTTTTCAGTCCCTAGATTTTCGGAGTAAAGTTTTAAGAACATGTACGGCCTCGCAAATAACAAATAATTGTCTTCTGCAATTTTTTGACCTTTCGACGGGAACGTTTTTGAATTCTCTAAGTCTTCCGACTCCGTCTCGGTTTTTATGTTGTGATTAAAGTGTCATCTAAACCTGGTAAAAGCGGTTCGTGGTAATAACGGGGCACACTGTAATACTGTGCTAAAATTTGTCACGAGGGAGGAAAAAAGGCACAACCTAACACGTTAGCATGACAAAGACGGCGACATTGCCCCAACAATGTATTTTTTCAAGGAGCCGTCACTTGGTTTAAAACCGTCATTGTGGCTCTATTAGGACTGGTTTTTAGTAGGTGGATTTGTTTTTTCTATGGGTTACAGAGACCTTTTAAATGACATTATTTATAACTTTTACATTTTGGCCAATTTATTTGTGCATTTTTATCTCCTTATTACACTAGTCTTGTGTTACCCTTACTTCCTGGTGGATGTATAATAAGGGCAGTCTATAATGTTTTGGCGTTAGTTGGGGCTCACCGACATAATTATAAAGGGGGTTGTGCAAAATGTAATGGTGGTTTCCGTGCTTGACGCAGCGCTCCTTTTATTTACTCCAGCAAGTCCAATAAATTGTGGACAGATACGGGCCAGCATGCCACCTGTGGCCCTGTGTTATCAGGGACTTGCCTAGAGTTCACCATTCCCTCCCTGATTTGATGGTATTGTGAATCTGCAGCAATAGCGTATCAGATAGGGACCGTAAACCAACTACATCTAGCCATGGTTTTCAAAACCTGTATGTATGGCACAGCACAGTACTACTACTCTACCCTGTTCTATTGGCTCAGCTTAGTACTCCTTGAATATAGTGACTCGGACGGTACTCATCCTGTTTGCACAGTACTACTACTCTATCCTGTTATATATGAGCACATACACAAGTATAGTGTACTTCTCTATACAGATAATACTTTCTCTCACTGTGTAATAGAGTTGCACAGCACAGTACCAGCTCCTCCTATCCTGTATATAAGGACCTGAGCAACAGTACGTACTCCTCCTATCCTTATATATGAGGCACGAGCACAGTACTACTACTCCTATCCGTATATATCAGAGACAGCTAACCATCGTATAGACTAACTCTCTCCTATTCCTGTATATAAGGCAGCACAGTACTACTCACTCCTATCCTGTAATAATGGGCACGCACAGTAACTACTACTCCTATCTGTATGATATGGCACAGTACTCTACTACTCTATCCTTAATCATGGGTACAAGCACAGTAACGACTACACTACCTATCCGTGCTATATAGCACAAGCATCAGTACTCATCGGCTCCTGTATATATGGACAGACCTACCCATCCTGTATCAGCACAGCACGTACTACTCCTATCCTGTATATAGGCAGCACAGTACTACTACTCATTCCTATACTTATGGTGCACGCACAGACTGCACTCCTGTCTCTGTATACATTGGCACGGACTACTCTATCTCCTTGCCGTATATGGGACGAGCCCGTACTACGCTACTCTTCCTGTTACTTGCGGCACAGTATTACTTATCCATATCGTGTGGTTGTATAGGGAAACTGCAATGTACTTACCTATCCTGTGATATATGGGCATAGCTGTAGTACTCCATGATAGATTATGGACAACGGACAGTACTTGGGCACAGCACAGTACTACTACTCCTGTCCTTTCTATATGGGCACAGCACAATACTACTACTCCTCCCCTTTCTATATGGGCACAGTACCACTCCTCTTATCCTGTGTATAAGGGCACAGTACTATTCTTTTACTGTATATATGGACACACACAGAACAGTACATCTTCTCCTACTCTGTGTATATGGACATATTACTACTATTTCTACCTGTATATATGGGTACGGCTTAGTACTACTACTCCTATCTTGTGTATTTGTTAACAGTACTTCTATTCCTATGCTGTGTATATGGACACAGTACTACTACTCCTATTTTGGGTATGTGGGAACAGCATGTTACTACTACTCCTATCCTGTGTATATCAGCACTGAACTATTACTCTTATCATGTGTGTATAGACACTGCACAGTACTCCTCCTATCTGTATATATGGACTGAGCACAGTACTACTCCACCTATCCTGTGTATTTGGGCACTCCACAGTAAGACTACTCCTATCCTGTATATACAGGCACAGTAATACTTCCCCTATCATTTACTACACTGTACAGGCCACAGGTCTACTCCTCCTACCCTATATATATATACATAGACACAATACTACTACTCCCATCTGTATATACAGAATTTGCAGACTTGGTCTATTCGAATGGCGCACTCGGTAATCAAAGGATGTTGAAGTTTTGTTGATTTAAGGATCTTACAGACACCGCATTTTGGGGTTTAGTCCCCCCTTTATCAAGTGTAAAGTTAGAACTGATGCAGTGGGTCAGATGTGCCTGTGCCCAACCGTACACTTGATAAAGGGGGACCACACCCCGAAACACGTTGGGGGTCATTTACTAAAGGCCCGATTCGCGTTTTCCCGACGTGTTACGCGAATATTTCCGATTTGCGCCGATCGTACCTGAATTGCCCCGGGATTGTGGCGCACGCGATCGGATTGTGGCGCATCGGCGCCGGCATGCGCGCGACGGAAATCGGGGGGGCGTGGCCGAACGAATCCCTTGGTTCTTATAGCCATCCATGTTTGTTTGGGAGAAGTGTCTAAGGATTGTTATCATCAAGTGTGAAAAATCTCAGCAATTTCAGGGGGGGGGGGCACAATCCAGGATTCTTCCTTTCTGATGCCTTTCGGGACGAGAGAAATTGCAAAATAACGAATACGGTTTTCAGTATTAGTGGGACATTACAGGCGATCAGAATTGGAGAGAGTCAGCGTCGACGATGCTGATGAGCAAATCTTTATAAAAAAAAAATAAAAACTTTTGATTTGAAGAAGATGAGTGGCGGTTCCACCCCCTCGGCACTTAAGATGCCGCCCTCAGTGAGACAGTTGAGGGCTCCCAGAGCCGCGACCCCTTCTATTTTTCAAATCAATAAATATTCGTATAGTAAGGTGTATCGTAAGATTTAAAAAAGTACCTGGCATCCCGCAAACTACAAAATTTCTGCAATTGTTGCCCTTTCGACGGAACGGTTTTGAATTATCTAAGCTCCGATTCTCCGTCCTCGTGTTGGTTGGTTTGTTGTTGGGATGAAAGTGTTCATCTAAACCTGGTAAGAGAGTGACTCGTGTGTATAAAATTGGAGGACGCAACTGGGAAGAAAGACTGCCAAATGGTCACAGAGGAGAGGAAACAAAAAACACAAACCTTACACTTAAGGACAAAGACGTGCGACATTTGAAACCAACAATGTAATTTTCAGAGCGCACTTGTTTTACCGTCATGTGGCTGCTGTAGGCGAGGACTTGTTTTAGTGGAGGTGGAGGGTTTGTGTTTTTCTATGGGTCGGTACAGAGACATTGTAATTGATTTATTTCAATATTTATTAACTTTTCTAATTTTGCCAATTTTACTTTGTAGTTGCATTCTGTAATCTCCTGTATTACACAAGTCATGTGTTACCTTAGTTCCAGGGGTGGGATAGATAAGTTTTTAATAAGGGCGTTCTATAATACTGTGCTTTATTGGGGCTCCCAAACATAATTTTAATGGTGGTTTGATGCCAAAATAATACGATGTGACGTGGTCCGGGCTTGACCAGGCTCCTGTTTTACTCCAGAAGTCCAATAAATGGGGGACAGATACGGGTCCCAGCATGCCCACTGTTTGCCATGTGTTATCAGGGGACTTGCCCTTATTAGTTCACCAGTTCTCCTTATGATGGTATTTGTCTGCAGCAATACTGTATATCGAGAGAGGGACCTACCACTACATCTAGCAGGGATGTTGGCAACCTTTATGTATGGGCAAGACACATATACGTACTTACTACTACCCTGTACTATTGGTCAGCTAGTTACTGATCCAGTATATGGACACAGCACATCGAGTCATTACTTACTTCCTATGGCCGTATAATGGGGACTCCTCATACTATTATACTCATCGTATATATCGGGGACACACATCCCAGTACTACTACTGCCTTCCTCTGTAGTATAAGGACAAGCACAGATACTACTCCTATCCTGTTATATATGGGCTACAGCCCACCAGTACTAATACTCCATTTCTGTATATATGGGCACAGCAATAGTACTACTGACTCCATCTGATATAGAGGCACAGCAAGTTACTAATACTAATCCTATCCTGTATAATCGGCACATCACAGTACACTACCCTTATCCTGTATATATGGGCACCATCCCAGTATACTACTCACCTTCCTGAGTATATGGGCACCATCCAGTACTGACTACTCCTGATCTGTATATATGAGGCAATCAACCTAGTACTACTACCACTATCTGTTATATATGGGCACAGGCACAGTACTACTACTCGTATCCTTGATGGTAAATGCGCACAAATACTTATAACTACTATCCGTATATATGGGCACAGTAATACTGCTCCTATCTTGGTATTGGCAACAGCACTATTACTCCGGTCCTTTGTATACAGGCGACACCAGTACTACTACTATCTTGTGGTATATTTGAGAACAGTAATACTGCTAATACTCCTGTGTATATGGGCACAGTATTACTAGCCATATGTTGTGTGTGTATAGGAAACTGCAAGTACTTTACCGTATTCCTGTGGAATGGAACATAGCTTAGTACTCCTATGAAGGAAATATGGACACGGTAACAGTACCTTCTACTCCTTTGTATAATGAGCAAAGTTACTACTACTCCTATCAGGATATATGGAGACATCCACAAGCAAGATAGGAGTAGTAGTAACTACTCAACATGTGCTAGTAATGGTACTAATGAGTCTGCCTCGCTTTGCTAATAATAGTTAGTTCTTTAAGAATTCTTTTTCCGTTCTAATCTAACGTATATCTACGAGAGGATAATGCTTTTCCATCATCATTCTTTGTGTACTAACCAGGCTGCATATATGGACTTCAGTCTCACTACGAACTTTCCCCCTAATCATTCTCTAGGCTGTGTGGATATCAGTAAGAGAGACGTAACGAAGAAATGATCTTTATAGGTTTTCTTGTATGAGACAACTAGAGTCTGTATGTCATTTGCGGTTTGTTTTACCTGTTGTGAGTCTGATGTGTGAGGTGTCATATTTCTATCTGTCTCAAGCACTCGTTCTCAATATTGTTATTTGAACATTGTGTGCTGCTACTACAAAAATGTGTCAGTTCGGTTCTGGTCCTAGACCTTTAGGTGACACCTAAAAATACATCAAGAAACATTCCCTAGTACAACATCTCTAGGGAGAGAGAGAAAGGAGGGTCCAAAGGGTGATATAACTCTACGAAACTAGATAAATTATGGAAAAGCCCCTCACGTGAAAATCTGTACGGTTGGACAACACAGAAGAATCTGAATTAGTGAGGGTCAGGACCACAAAAAATTAGATTACAGGGTCGAGATTCTGCAGTACTAGGGGTGAAGAACAGGAGGGGGGAAGAGGCAGTAGTTGGGGAGAAAAGAAAAAGCATTCTTAGAGAGGGACCCTGATCTAATAAAAACTGCAACACTCTGCATATTGGACTCAACAGATCAAGGGGGGCGCTTTGAGAGGGGATGTCTCCTATCTGTGAGAGAGGATTTGCATGGGTCAGGATAAGCAGAAAATGTTGAGGATAAAATTGACAATATGAGACAAGGATAAGCACTCTAAAAAAGCTATACGTCACATTGGTGGAAAATGAAATTAAGGCCCTTAAAGGGAAACGGGGATATGGAGGACGCTCAAGGAGAGCTGAATTTAGGGTGTATAGGGGATAACCAGAAAAGGCAGAAGGAGAAGACCCCGTCACAGTCATTAAAGAGTGGCTTTTGGAGAGAATAGGGAAGGAGCACCTTCTCCCTAATGTGATATAGAACGTGTCATAGAATCTCAGCAGTATCTTATGGTCTCTGTTAATAACCCCGGAACCTTTATTGTTGTACAAACAAGTTATCTTAGAGATCGTGAATGATAATACGAAGAAGCACGTGACCTAAAGATCTACTCACTTCAAAGGTTGCAAAAAGGTATCGCTTCATATCGGACGTCTATAGGGATACCCTTCAAAAAAAGGAAAAAAGTTTTCTAGAGGTGAAAAAAAGGTTGAGCGATAAGGTATATATTCCACTGATGTTCCCGCTAAATTAAAAATTATTTTAAGGTACATAGTCCAGTTTTCAGCACGCCAGACCAAGTCTTGATTGTTAGATCTTAAGGGACTAATGAATAAACCGTAAGACATAGATGGCAACGTGTATTTTTTCTAGGCAGTATTGGGGGGAGCAGGGGTTGGACGGGGGGGGTAAGTGGCCTAAGTAGGAAGAGTTCTACCATGGTAGGACAGGTATGGGTTTGGGGGGGGAGGGATGCTTTGTTGGTGGAGATGTTGATTGGTTGCTAGCTTTTCTTTACTTTATCAATGGGCCACTAGGTTCACATTTGGAATAAGGGGCTGAAAGACCGTCATCGAAGCGTTGTATTATTATGATTATATTACACAAGGCACTTCTGAATTGTGATTTTTGGAGACACATTGGACAAAGACTCCCTAGGCTCAGTGAGATCTGGAGGTGGCCAGCCAGGTTCTATACCATCAGATTTTCATTCATTCTCTCTAGAGGGGTAGCCATTTGCGTCCATAGTCAATCAGCTTTCAAGTCTTAGACGCCTGGTGATTACATAGGGGAGATTTTCTTTTGTTTGGTAATATAGAAGGCATAATTGCCGTGGTAGCAGGGGTTTATATCTCACCATCCTTTTAGATATGAGCGTTTTGCTAAGATTGATGCGGTTCATGGAGAGGGTTGGCCACGACTGTCCCGATGGCTCTAGGAGACTTAATCTGTTTATGTCTAGATGAAGAAGAGGATCGACTAGGGAAAAGGGAGAAGACTGGTAGGTCATAGTTGTCGAGGGACACCACTCTCTTCATCCAGGTTTTTCAGGAAGTAGGTTTGAGGGATGTGGTGGAGGTCCCTAAACGGGGGATTGCCAGTATTTCATGTTATAATCGCTCTCATAATTCTTCTTAGGATTGATTTGGCTCTGGCCAATGACTATGCCATTGTTCGGGTGCGTAAAAACGATATGAGAATCGGTTCTATTCTGATGCATTCTCCATGTTCTTGAGTGTGGCCTCAACTAAACCCGCTATAGGTTTGGAAAATTAATGCGCACTGGTTGTCCCTTTATTAACAGATGCGGACCAAATTAAGAGAGAAATATGCACGTTTTATAATCCGCCAACAGGCACTCTGATAATGTGGGATTGAATCTGGGGTGCGCGGAATTCCTTCCTCAGGGGGATAAAATTCGAAGAAATCATATATCTCCGTAAACAATGGCCAGACAAGAGAGTAGTTTAAAGAGGAAGTTTATAAAAAGAGAAAGGGCAGATCAGTCGGTAAATAGTTCGCAGGGACCTCATATGATAGATTTAATAAAGCACAGAGGAGTATGATAGATGCATTGCGTAATAAGGCTCTTACAGAAGTGTATTCTTCCTCGATCAGAAGAACAATTGCGAGAGGGGTTCGGTCCCTCACAAGGCCTATTGCATCAAGTTAAAAAACCAACAGGCAATCAAATGATAGCCATGATAAAAATGCTTCTGGGGAAGACACCTGGTTAATGTCAGGAGTATAGCAGCGGGTATTTTTGTACAGTTTTCCAAAATATTTATTCCTATCAGTTAGTGTATGGAGCGACCTCCGCGTTGCGGTGCATGGAGGATAGTAGGTCAATATCTAGACAATATCCAGTTCCCTAGGTTTTGCCCAGATAGAGCAGGAAGATAGGTTCTCATCCCGTCCAATATCCAGTTTTGGAACTTGAGGGTATCTCTTCATCTCTCTAGGACGTACATCCCCCCTCACCAGCGGTTGGACGGGCTGCCCTCAGAAATTTAAACAGATGTGATTCGGTGCTATTTCTCTTCTCTTATGGTGGAGATATGGATTCGGCACAGAGAGTGGGGGAGACCGACTACCGAAGTCCTGGTACAGAGCAAGTATAGTCTTGTTACCAAAAAAACAATATAAGGACCCTCTGGAGGAAGAAGAATCTATCGTCCGATCTCTATCTCAATACCGATGGCTAAATGGTGGCCAAATGCTTCTCGAATAGTATTAATAAGAATGCTGTCAACAACTTATACATGAGACCAATGCGGCTTTGTGGCCGGTCGCAGGGGGTAAACTAATAAAGACGGGGGTTTGCGGGGCCTTCAGGGGGAACGGGGGGAGTCGCGCTCCCATCCGGACTGGACGCCTCAAAGCTCTTGATAGGGTTGGGGAGTGGGACTTCCTCTGGGAAGTCTTGCTTAGATTTGGGCTGGGGGGGTAGCAGATTGTGGACTGGGTGAGACTCTTTATCAGGCCCTAGGGTCTGCATCAGAATAAATGGGGACTACTCTCCTTCTTTACTCTGTCTAGGGGTATAGGCCAGGGATGCCCCCTGCTCATCCCCTATATTTGCTTTTTTTATAGAACATTGGCAATAATAACTTAGGGCCGCAGGCGGGGAGATTGGGGGGGAGGATCAGGGAATAGCTGGACAATGGATAAGATCATGTGTTGGACGCCGACGATGTCCTGCTATGCCTAAAAGACTCTAACACATCGGTTCCAAAAGCCCTGAAGGTGATTGGGAGTTTGGAAGGTTTTCGGGCTTTCAGATCAATACCCAAATCTATTTTTGGTCCCACTTGATAGTGACTCTCAGCTTTAATTGACCCAGGTGGATCTAAAGATTTCATCTTCATGTGAATATCTGGGTTTAAAGATCACACCAAATGTGGATGATAATATCTTAATCTGGCCCCACTATTAGCAAAATGAAAAAATAAGGTGAATACATGGAAACGTTACCTTTAAATCGAGCAGAGGAGAGAGAGTTTGTTCTACTAAGGAACATTGCTGCCCCAAATGTTATACGTATTATGCAATCTCCATGTTGGATTGGCCAGAAATGGTTTGGTTTATTCGAGCGATATTATAAATAAATTACTTTGGGGGAGGAAAAGGGTTCGTATAAACAGGAAACATTAATGATTAACAAGGAGAGGGGTGGTCTTTCGCTCCCTCCTTGTACAAATTTTTGTCGGCACAGATTCAGTACATCCTGTGAAAAAGATGCTCCTTGTATTTCAGGTCTATCAGGCGAGCGGTGGGGCGTAGATTTGAGTCATATCCTCGGCCCTATGGAATTGGTCAACTGAAATGTCACGCTAGTAAAAAATTTCCACTGGCTGTTTATTGGGAGATACTTGGAGAAGACTGTAAGAGCCTATATGGATTAAGGGGGGGACTCAAATTCACCCCGCTATGGGGGCAATTTAACTTCTGAACTATATAAAATGGAAGATGTCGGCTTTTGGAGGAGAAAAAAAAGGGATTCTCTCTTGGAGCATTCGGGGGGAACAGGGGGGGCTACCCTCCTTTCAGTTTTGGTGTACGAAGGGGATTTTGGAAGGAGAAAGATATTTTAGGGTATTGTCAATTAGCAAATGCATTTAGGAAAGAATTAGATCACGATAAGTTCACGATACACGAAGTGTGGTAATTGTTCAGGAAATTTTAGGGTTAGAGAAGTCATTTCTGAAATGTCTAAGATCTACCGTTTTGATGAGATCTGACATTGATTCGAGAACTTTAGTCATATAGTCAAGTAAGTAAAATGGATAAAATCAGGTTGGTTTTATCACAGAGCCAATGGCGAGATATTTATAAAAATGTGGTTTAGATCCACTATTAACTTAAATCACAGATGCACACAACTTAATTTTTATATAGAATTTATTTTCACCACTTTTTGAGTAAAAATGGGTTAAGGGAAAAACTCCAACTGTAAGAGGTGCCTTAGTGGCCATCGCCGACATCTTACACGTTTATGGGATGCCCTAAGATTAGTTTATATTGGGAGGAGAGGGTTTTTAAGATAAAAGAGAGTCAGCTTCAGTACTCATCCCACGAGTAGCTACTGGCGGGTTACTGGGCCGCTTCGTTCCCATGGACCCGAAAGTAACAAACTATAGCGACTGAAGCCTTTTTCCTTGCTAGACTAATATTAGTCAGGCATTGGAAAGAAAGGATAAAGCATCCAGTGGTTGGAATGAAAGAATGGATAATCTAGTGGTACGCATCAAACGCGTATGAATGGGTATGAGAAACGCTAGGGAAGGTTAGAAAAGAATAGAAGACTGAGTTTGATAGGGACCAGTGGAGAAAGTGAAGAAGGACTGTTTTTTTGTTCCGGGGTGCCCATGGATGGGTAGTTAGTGGATAAGGAGCGTATTTATGTAATTTATTTTTTTTGGTTTCCTCACATCTCCAGCACGGGTAGAGGGTGGTGGGGAGGGATTGGGGGGGGGTTCGGGGGGGGGGTCGGCATGTCTCCTTTTTATATGCTAGACATACAACTGGGTCTTATATTATGGTAGTCGACCCCCCCCCCTATAACTGTTGTATTTTTGTTTATTGCATTATCAAACAAAAAAAAAATAAAATACAAAAAAAAAAAAAAAAAGTGTAAAACAATGCTGGCATTCTAGAAGATTGTAATTATTATATGATCCATGTGTATTTATACTTTCGTCCTGATGCTAAGAGAGGGGTACCTGCGTGTTCCTATCTTCATATTCTTGAAAGTTGTAAAACTGAGCTTTTTTCAATATAAAATATTTTAAAAACGTAAAAAAAAAAAAACAGAATAGAACAAACCAAGAAGAAAAAAAAAAAAACAAAAAAAAAATTTAAAAAAAAAAAAAGGGATCTACAGACACCGCGTTTGGGGTTAGTCCCCCTTTGTCAAGTGTTAAAGTTAGAAGATGATGCAGTGGGTCAGATGTGCCTGTGCCCAACCGTACATGGATAAAGGGGGAACAACCCCGAAACGCAGTCGTGTCCTGTTAGATCCTTAAATCAACAATTCAACACCTTTGATTCCAAACCACCGCCTCGCCATGCCATAGGTTAAATAGACCATATACTAAAAAAAGCCAGCAGCCAGTGCTTGGCAATACATGAGATACAGGAAGATCATCTGTTGAAGGTCGGCGCAGTGGTTGTGCCTACCCGCTGTAGCCCAACTAACCCAAGCGGTCCACAACGTCACCCCTACCCCCCCATTTCAGATTACTATAAAAGACTTCTTCTGGTTCTCTCTACCAGACAGCTGCATGAACACGGCACCACTTTAAGACTACCTACCCTATCCTGTATTAATGGTGCACTACGCTCCAATCCTGCGCTTAACAGACGCAGTACTGCCCAATCTGCGATACGCGCGCTCATATCGTAGCAGAACACAGCACTGCTACCAATGCTGGCGTATACAGACACACATGCTCAGATGGTATAAGAAGACGCTAATCGGTAACAAAGGACATCCAATCTGGCGACACACAGTGCTCAAGCTGCGCAGTACACGAACACAGTTGCTCCAATCTGGCTACACAGACACTAGTCAAGCTTCCAATCGTGCGGTACAGACAACACCCAAGCAGTACAGACCGCACTGCTCAATGCTGCGGCCGTTACAGACAAGCAGATGCCAATGTGCGGTACAGACAAAGCACTGCTCCAATCCTGCCGCGTTACAGACAGCACACTCTCCATTCCTCGCCGTACAGAAACAGTGATGCTCCAATGCTGCGACGTACAGCAAAGCACTGCTCCAACTGCGATACAGACACAGCACTGCCTCCAAATCCTGAGTGTACGAAATTAATGTAATTCTGCTCCAACCTAGTGACGCACCCTCTTGTTTGGCTACTCAGTCCTCACAGAAACAGCACATGCTCCAAACTGCGCGTAACAGACATCAGCACTGCTCCAATCCGACTACTGACTCCATCCTGCGCGACAGACACAAGCAGACTCAAATCTGCGAGACGTAGACAGACACATAGTAATGCTCAATGCTTGCGTATTACAGACACAAGACTGTCTCAATGCTGCGATAATTAGACATACAGACTGTCCCATCCCTGCGCGTGTACAGCACAGTACTGCTCCAATCCGCGAGTATCAGACACACGCTACTGCGCTCCAAATCGCACTATGACAGACAAGTACTGCTCAAATCATTGCGCCCCCATATAGGACACACAGTACGCTCCTCCTAATCGGCCTGTTTTGTAAGACAAGTATGCTTCCAATCCTGAGTGTACAGACAACAGTACTGACTCCCATCCTGCGTGACGACACAGACTGTCAATCATGCGTATACGACAAGGCCATGTGGATTCAATGCTGCGGTACAGACACAGCCTGCTCCAATCCTGCGCGTACAGACACAGCACTGCTCCAATCCTGCGTATACGGACACAGTACTGCTCCAATCCTCCGTGTACAGACACAATACTGCTCCAATCCTGCGTATACGGACACAGTACTGCTCCAATCCTGCGTGTACAGACACAATACTGCTCCAATCCTGCGTATACGGACACAGCACTGCTCCAATCCTGCGTATACGGACACGGCACTGCTCCAATCCTGCCTATACGGACGCGGCACTGCTCCAATCCTGCGTATACGGACACGGTACTATGCTATGTTGGTATGTACAGGAAAGGAGTAGTAGTACTCCTGCTATAGATTTCCTGTATACCGTATATACTTTCGTATAAGCCGAGTTTTTCAGCACAATAAATGTGCTGAAAAACTCAAACTAGAGTCCAAGTCAATACTCACCTTTCCAACTCCTCCCACAGGTCTTCTCTTCCATCCGCCTGGCAGCAGCAGGTCCGCTCTGATTTCAGCCGGCACACACTCTGATGGCGATGTCTGACATCAGAGCCTGTGACGTCACAAGGACCTGCTGCTGCCGGGCAGATGGAAGAGAAGACCTGCGGGGGGCGTCGGAAAGGTGAGTATTTCTTTTTTTAATGAATTGGGCAAACTGGGGCTGGCTGTATCCTAGGGCAAGGGGCTGAATAGCTATATACTGGATGGCAGCTGTGAATAATGCATTTCCCACCTTAGGCTTATACTCGAGTCAATAGGTTTTCCCAGTTCTTTGTTGTAAAAGTAGGAGCCTCGGCATATACTCCAGTATACACAGTATATACTATAGATGTATACTCAGTATAGAGATCTAAGTATCAGTATGAAGGCAACTCAGGAATGTGCACTTTGTAAACCATCCCCCAAAATATTTTGATGGATTTTGAATGACTCCACACGCAGATCGTTAGTAGCGAGGGAACAAACCGGTCACAAAAAGGTCAATTTTCCAAAATGCACTTTTCCTTTCAAACTTATCTTTATGTGCAATAGAAAAGTAATTTCTAGAGACCAGAACTTTTCTGGAACTTTATTAGTGTGTGAGGCTCATCG
This sequence comes from Engystomops pustulosus, assembly GCA_019512145.1. Classification (NCBI taxonomy): domain Eukaryota; kingdom Metazoa; phylum Chordata; class Amphibia; order Anura; family Leptodactylidae; genus Engystomops; species Engystomops pustulosus. Next base: position 95,863 of record WNYA01000389.1, read on the forward strand.
CGGCTGAGGCAATGCCTTTCCGTATGCAGTTTCCTTCAATCTTTTCCTAAAAACATTTCTCCAGTTTGTGTGAAAAGTTCCATTGAATATAAAGTCTTTTGTCTGCAGGTTTTATGGGGCAGCACCGAATACATGTGGATTCTATGGATACAATGTTATAAGAAACGTAGACTGCACCATTAAGGGTTAAGAGAGTCTCCAGTCATCGCACCCCCCCAGAGGATGAGAAAATAAGACTGGAAATATATAAATATTAGATTTTTAAGTTCATGAAATTCCATTATGCACCAATTCCAAATCTTGATTTTCAAAAACTTTCACCTGGGAGGAGCTTGGCTGTAGGGAAAGGTAAGTACGAAACCCCTTACATCCTGGTTGCTACTATGTAGAAGTTATACTGTTACAAAGGAGAGTAAGGGTCAGTTATTTCTTAAGTTTTTGCGAAACAATTTGCTCGTCTTCCGGTTTCTGGTTAAATGTTTTTGAATAATTTACGGTTTAAGAAATGGCGAATAATTATTGTCGGGTCCTTGCTTCAGGAGGTTGGTCCTTCTTCTAGGTCCATCCCAGTCCTCCCATTCAGTTGCCTGGATTCCAGACAAGTCCTGTCATGGGGGGAGTTTTTAGTCTAGATCTTATGGTCGGAGTATTTTTGATACAGGTTTAGGGTGAAATCACCCTACAAGATTCTGTCGTCTTGTCGGAGCACCGGGTGCGGCTGTAAACAGGTCTACACCAGGTTGTTTGTGAGTCTTTGCTGGTTCTCAAATTCTTCTTCCAGATCAGCACTGTAAGCATCACCTGAGCAGAACAAAGGAGAGAACAAGGGTGTCCATTAGTAGCTTCATTACAGGGAACATTCCTGGGGGCCCCTTTACCTTCTAGGCCCAATAATAACTGCTATGGAAGGATAGTCCACCGGTGGACTGCTGTCCAGATAAGGATTCCCACGAAAATCTTCCGTCTGCTCTGATGCAAGTCTGAACCAAGCCTTTCTTTATGGTACGTAGGAGCTAATGTTAATTCTTGCCATAGTCCCATATACCATAAAAAGAGCATGCCACGAGGCCCCTGGATAGAGGACCTACCCTCTTCCCTGATTATACAACCTTAGAGAAGATAGGATTCTTCACTGTATATTTTAGATAAATTGTTCAAGAAGGGCCAGAAAATATCACGTCATGTGAATTTTTGATGAGTAACTGAGGTTGTTTTTTTTGTCTTACTTTAACCAACAATGTAAGTTTTTTGGACATTGGTGCCAAAAAGTTGTATTTTCAATGTGCTGGTCCTTACTGCTCCGCCAAAAGTCACAGGATCCACTTCGGCCAATCAGTGGTCTCCTCTCTTCCTCTCATGTCACAAGTGACGTCCATGATGTGGGAAGGCCACTGATGGACCAAAGCTGGTCCCATAACCACCGAGTTATAAGTGCCAAAGCCAGAACAGGGTTAAATACATTTCCATTTCTTATTGATACCTCTGCCTTGCCCCCCTAAGGGCTTCAGGACTTATTAGTTGCAGGTGACTAGAAGTGGAGGTGAGTGGATTTCTCAAAAAACTTTTCAATTTTATTGAATCGGTCCAAAAACATAGGTCATGGAAGCCCTATGCATTTTCAGCATGACCCGAAGCAATTTCTGCAAAGACAGAGGTTCCCAAAAAGTAGCTGCCCTCCCCGCGTCCTGACCATGTCCTCCATGTGGAGACAGATCTGCAGATAGCATCCACCAGGTGGTGCTCTTCCTGGGAATGGGAGTAGCCGGGCCAGGTCTCCCAAAAGAGCCTTTCTGAAAGTCTGGGAGGACCTAGAATCCCCCAGGGCAAGTCAGTACTCTTTTTCTTGAGACCTCAAACTTAAGGTCCCTGAGCATGGAATTTGGTAATTCGGAGTAGTGGGACTCTGTGAGCATTATTAGGAGAAATCGGGAGATTCCATGGCTGCCATAATTTCTGCAAGAACTAAGATGCTCTCAAAAAGTAGCCATACTCCTTAACCCTAACCCAGATTCGGCCTTGGTGGTGGTGGGGGATTAGGTCTTCCCACTCCCAGACTTCCATAAAGGGCACAGCCTGGTCAGCCCAGGCCAAGTCAGGGCTCCAAGAGGGATGAAGCATCACGGTCATTGCCGAAACAGCTCCAGGGGATTGGTCCCGGCTCAGACCTCCCAGACTTTGTTACCACGAATTGCCAGGAACTTTGTATTTTTGACATATTACAATTTTCATGAAGTTTGGATCGAATTGAAGTTGTATTTTGCTCATCTCTAAGTGCTGGTGTCCCGCAGGGGACTCATTCTCATCAGTACTTGGAAATGATTTTCTCTTTCCCTAAAGAGTTTTTGGCTTTAGCAGAACACCCCTAAAGGGGCACAGGTTTAGGGCAAACTAAAAGAAAATTCTGTAATTCTCCTCCTTTTGATGACCGTCCTCTCCCAACCGATTATTTACCGATAGACACTGTGGACACAGGGGCGGCAAGTATATTTAAAAATAAAAAAAGTTGTCCAATGTGTTTTAAAACGCAATGTAAACGCAGCCTAAAGCTGGGGTTATGGGCAGAGGCATTAGCATCAGAGCACCAATAGGGGGCGTAAGCACTGTGAGTGCCTAGGGCAGCATCAACTCTAAATAAAGCCCTGCACGCGTCATGAATGTGACCAAGGACTTGGAAGGAGCGGACAGTCCCTGCAGGAGCCTAGTACTAAAGGGGTAAGTATGGAACTTTCTTCTATTTTGCCCCAAATGCTGCCCCTACAGTGGTTTCCAGCAAAATAGGAAACCCCCTTTACCTTCCTCCCTGACGATTGTATCCTAAGATTAAGCAGCCTCTTTACCTGTGTGACAGTCGTGCATCCATATACGGTGGCCGTCGTACTTGCACCGACATCTCATCACGTTGTTCCTGAAATCCGATTCCGCGACTTCAAATTTTGGGTTGAGAACGACCTATAAATAAGAAGCAGCGGCGGCGGCTCAGTATTATTCATTTTACAACACGAGAAATAAAATTCTGCAATCTAATAGACTCTGCAGGAACCTCACCCCGGGCCGATCTGCTGGAGGCATTGAGAGAGCTAATATGGCTGTAAACCTTCCACCCAAGGTCAGCACATCCAGTATTGTGCTAATGGGCCGGCCGTATATCAAACAGCTGCACAATGAGTTGTATCCTTACCCCCATGACATTGTGGGTAATGACTATAGATTTATGAAGAGTAATGTGGTGCTGGGGACCGGGCCGAGAGGAGAAGCTCTCACTCATATCATGTCATCTAACTTGCAAACCAACTCAAAAATTCGACATTTTTTTATATATATATTAAAAATCCAGTGTCATATTGTTACCCGGGCACCAGAATGGATTTTTTGGAAAAACTGAAGACGGATTTCAAGTTTTCTTCTTGAGATCATGTTTTCCTATTCTACTTTTTGTTGCACGTTTCATAGTGAAGGCCTTGAATGGCTGTGGTCGGGATGTGTAACCATGCAGTACAATACCTCTGTGTGCGCCAGGATTTGAAGGGCTCCAAGAGGGCGACAGACCTGACTTTAGATGCCAAGGTTACTGTTAGATGCAACTGATACTATTACCGTGAAGGTTCGGCACTCGAGGAACTTTCTTGACCCCATCAGACTATCCATTGCCTGATGAAGGTTGAAGTTATGGACCGAAACGCGTCACTTTTTAATATTAAACTGGAAACCTAATGGAATATACGTTATCGGGTCAAGCAAGTTCCATGAGCGCCGACCTGCATGGAAATAGTATCGGTTGTATCTAATGTGTATTTATCTGCCGGTCGTCCTGGAACGTGGAGAATGTGAAAATTGGAGATCGGTTGCCAGGTTTATGGGGTCCGAGCCCCCTATAAGCTGTAAGAGTATTATGGGGTGGTGCCATATGCAAAGCTGCACTAATTCTCCATTAATCCGAATGACATTGGATAATCATTTTATACCATTATGAATCCATTGTATATTACCCCACCCCTCCCCCATTCAACTGCAGATCTAAACACAATCTACAGTGACTTATCTGTCACTAAACAAAACTTGCTAAATTCTGCACAGAACTTGTCACCAGCAGCAGGCGCCCATCACACCCTCGCAGCGCCGGTGACATAATGTCCTAGAATCAGCCGTGTCTGTTACACACCAGCTGCAACTTTGTATCTATAGAAAAAAGGAACAGACAAGAGGGCGGCGCCTTATGTAATACGGCTAAAAAATGTAAATGCCAAATGGTGTCAACCCAGGAAACAAAATGCGGGCAGCGCTGTCAGTACATCCATCCACAACAAGGACTAAAGGCTTCAAACGCGTTTCGGGCCTGGGTTGAGACGAGTTTCCTTTTACATCCACACAGTGAAAATAGTGGAGCAGCCAATCAGGTTGGATTAATAATTCAGGATTGCAGCTTCCCCCCAAGTGCATGTCCTCTCACTGCTGTGCACTTAGTTCTCTGGATACAATGTAATTTTTTTTTCTCCAGCTCACACCTGAGAACTGTCTGGTTCCAACAGCACAGGACCTTCACTGCTCCAGAGATCAATCGCACTTACAAGGACACCGCGATCCAGATATTTCAGGAACAGGCTTCAGTCTCAGTAAAATCTTGTTTATTTCATCAGTTTAAAAGGAAAAAACATTGTTCATTTCCAACACGTTTCGAGCGCAGCAGCATCCTTAGTCATGGAACTAAGTCATTTCCAACGCGTTTCGGATGCAGCATCCTTAGTCATGGAACTAAGTCAAATTCCAACGCGTTTCGGATGCAGCGTCCTTAGTCATGGAACCAAGTGATTTCCAAGACAAAAACGGGCCTTCCTATTGGGCTCTTGCTGGCCGACGCCGGTTATATAGCGGTAGGCCGGTACTTTTCCGCACGGTATTTAAGATGGCACGACGAGTTATTGAGTTAAGAAACGGGAGTGCCTATCATGGATGTCCTCCATGAAGGGACAAGAACTTCGGCTAATTAACATCAATTGTACCCCAGTCCAAAGTGGGACGAGGAAAGTTGTCTCTTTATGAGGATCAACCCTACCTTTTACAAGTCTGGACAGGTGGTCTTTGGAGGGACTTCAATGCTGTCACGACGGTCCCAGGATAGGGGAGGTTCCAGAGACAAGCACTTATGATAGCGTCGCTCTTATAGCATAGCTAGTGAGGCTCGCCTGGTGGATGTCCACATCCGCCACCCACCCAGCCACGCGGGGGTCACCTATATAGGGGTAGCCTGCCGGTCTAGAATGACGGGTTTTTATTTAAAGGAGGAAGCCATTTCTTCAAGCACGTGTCCGTGTTGAGGATGGAATCTCCGATCACTGTAGTCAATTTTGTTTCTCTGATGTTACAGAGAACCCCCCCGGATGGTGAAGAGCTACTGGAGTTCAATTCTCTCTCCTGGAAGAAAGCGGAGATCAGACAATCCTTTGAGGATTTCTTCCAGAGCCAGTTCAGTTGATGGCATTTGTTAGCAGTAAGTCAGAGTGGTGTGGAGATGCTCAAAAAGGGTGTGCGCCAGATTCTTCCGCCAGCTCTCGAGCACTCAGGAGCCTGGACAGGTACCGACGTATCACGGCCGCCCTGAGGAGGGGAAACTCGAGATATCGTCTCGACTAGGAGGTAGTCGTGAGGACATCTCCAGTAGTGGAAATCCTTGCTGAAGAGGTGTCAGTACGATAGACACGCATCTTTTGGTTTTGAGAGGAGTTACGGATAATACCGCTGCCCGACACCTTACAGAAATGCAAGATGTCTGCGTGAATGGTAAAGTTGTCTAGATCGGACTGTGTTGACAGTACGGAATCCCTGAAAAGGTCCAGATCAGGGTATTCTGGGGGCCCAGATCCTTCTATACTTCCACCTCTTGGTAGGAAGGATCTAGATCGGGATTGATGTCGGCTTTCCATGCTGAAAACTGTTCCCTGAAGCCATGGGGGAGAGTAGACCCCTCCGTTGATTGTTTGGAACCGAATGGATCAGGGAAAGAGGAAGCAGCGCTGGCGATTGAGAGGCTCGCCTCAAGAAATACGCCAGTGTCGCGGATGGCTTAACATCCGATTTTTATAAGACCTTAAAGACCGTCATGGTTCAGCCTCTTGATGAGGATTCACATGATGTCTTCCTCCGGGGCGCTCTGCCGAGTCAATGAGGGGTCAGCCCTGATCATTCTGTCAAAGGGTTAGGCCGATTCTCTGTTGAGAACTGGCGTCCATAGCGCTTTCAATAGCGGACAGAAAGGTTTTGTCGCAAAAGGTGCTGGGGGTTTAATGCGCATGGTTGCAGTTTCTGCCCGGCCGCTCCTTTCTGGGGGTAACCACCAGCTGCTCTGTTCCAGGACGCAGTACAATTTAGTGCTGTGCTTTGTGGTCCGAGGGAGGCAGTGGGCGAGGCAGGGCTGGTAACTGGAAGGGGTACTTGCTGTCTGGATGCAGGCAAGAGCGTTGATTCGGGGTTATACACGTTATACCCTCTGGTTCTTTCCTCGGATGTATGGCGCTGCGGTGGGTTTGTCATTGGCTTAAAAAGGTTTTGTAAGCGCAGGGGCAGAGAGTTATCTCCTCCGCTTTGTGAACGGGTTGATTGGCGCTCTTTTGAGGTCGGGTCTGGTGTTCGCCAGGGTTGTCCTCTGAGCCTACCACTTTTATACGTCGTTTCGGTATTGACGCGCCATGTACATTAGGGAGGGTGGATCGTGGGCCGTTGTGGGAGTCGGGTATGGAGTCGGGCAGCATTCCGAAGCTCAGCTTTAGAGTGGTAGCGATTATGCCGATGATGTCACCGTTCGTGTCCTCCGGAGGGGAGGCGAAGGCGCAATGCGGTGATTCAGAGGTTGCGCTACTCAGAGGCTTCTGGTTCAAGTATCAACCGGATAAAGTGTGAGAGTCTCTGGCTGGGAGAGTGGAGGTCCTAGGCTTTGATCTCGGGCCCCGACACTCTTCGGGGCGCCCAGGGACTTCATGCCGAACGTTCTGGCGCAATCGACTTGGCCAGGGGGATTAGCCCTGCAAAACTGGGCAGGCGAGCTTAATATCGGCGCGCATCAGAGGGTGGACCAGTGGAGGGTTTGCTTTGAGCCCTCAGAGAGAGGGTTAATCCTGATCAAAGCCACGCATGTCTCCCGTTGAGATTTTTGGCATGTGTGGTGCATGTTGCCCGGACCCTCTCTGGACTCGGGGTGTACAGTCTGTTCTCAGCTATTTGTTATGGGGAATAGGTCTGAACCGTTATCAGAGGAGGTTACTTACACGGCTCGAGGAACAAGGAGGGTTGTGTATGGTCGATCTCTGTGGTGTCGCGTAGTGATACCTTTCTTCAAGATCAATTGTTGCAAACCTCTGGTAAGAGAGGGGCTCCCCGTGGGTATACATCTGCAGGAGGTTCGGCCTTTCTTTCTCCAGGATATGGGAGACAGGAGGGCAAGTGAAGGATTTAGGTACACAGCATGGGCATCATGCCGGCTTACGATTACCCCCGGCTTTGAGGTGATTCGCCGGTGGGTCTGGGGAATGTGGATATCAGGACTAGTCGAGGTAAGAGAAAACAAAATCTGACCAGGAGGTTCTGGTGACCACCATTTCCAGAAGCCTCGGCCCTCAGGGATTACCCAGGTCGGATCTTGGGGTGGGTTTGAGTTTATTGAATCCATCCAGATCCTCCTTGAAGGTTTTGGGAGAGTGACTGGCGCTGCTCTCCATGGAAAGACTGTTGTGGAGGGACAATTGAAGGTGTATGGAGCTCTGAGGAAGGGGTTGTCCCCGGCGAGGGTGCGGGTTCATTTGGAGAGATGGAGACATGACCACTTCGCCTGCTTCAGTGCCCTCTTTACCACAGAGGTGTACAAACCGCGGTGGGTCGCTTCACATGCCATTGCCCCGGGTTGGCAGGTCTCTCCTATGCGGGGGGGCCCTATGGAGCATTCTAGGGCCTGGGTGGCCGGTGACCGCTGGACGTTATTCTAGTTAGTCTAGGTTCAGCAGGACCACACGTGAACGCACGGGGTGTTTAAGTATTCGAGTCAGCGTAAATCCTGCCGTGTGGTTTGGAGGTTAGGAACATTCGGGGTGACTGGTGGTGAAGTGTGCGCTCATCCCCTGGAGTGATGAGAGCTGGCACGGGGAGGGCCTGCTGCTCTCTAGGAGGGGGTTTCTCCTTAGTGTCCCTTGGTCTGTCATCTCCTCTCCTGGTCGTTGGGCTGATGCTGCCCACTGTAGATTTTTGTTTGTATCTGGAGCATTGTAGTGATGTAGGGGCTGCAGGACGTCGCGACCGTGGGTTTATGTGTGTTTGGATGATTATGATTGAGATTTTATTTGTATTTCTGTTTTCTTTATGTTATGTTGGTTAATTACGTATATTTGTATATAGTGGGGTTTGGATTAGTGTTAGGTTGGGAGGAGGGGGTGATGGTGGTGGGATTTAGCACAAGTGCCTGATCTCGTCTATGACCTGGGGCATGGTCTGGACTACTTAACGCCAAACTTTGGACGTTAGAACCAGTGTCTGGGGGAAGTGGGAGGGTGCGGCGAGGGATTTAGTTTAGTGTCGTGTTTATGTGTATTGTTGATTATATATTGGAAAAAAAAAAAAAAAAAAAAAAAAATGGGTGTGGGTGTGATCTGGTGTGGGGTGGTTTGTTATTACTGGTGTGGGGGTGGGCTTTATGTATATTTATCGCTATTTATGTTTATTTGTGGGTTGTGGCTTTCTATTGTTATTGGTTTGGTTTCGGTTGTTGTAATGTGGTTGGGTGGGGGTTGTGGTATTGGTGTTCATACCGGTGGTATCTTAGTTTGTCTTTTATAGGTGTGAATGTGGCTGGACCTAGCAGGTAGAGATTGTATTATATGATATGTTTGTTTTGTTGTTGTTATGTATTTTACTTTATATAAAAATTAAAGATCACACGGATGTAACTCGGGATCAGTAAGCGTATAATAACTGTCATGTATGTACCAGCAGTGACTGAACCAGCAGGGCAGAATAAGTGATGATGCAGCTCTGGGGTTATATACAGGATGTACCTAGTGATCAGTACAGATAAGTAATTACATGTATGTATCACAGTGACTGCACCTAGCAGCAGAATAGTGAGTGCAGCTCTGGAGTATAATAGCAGGATTTAAACTTCAGGATCAATACAGATAAGTAATGTCATGTATGTATACATGACTGAGCACCAGCAGATCAGAGTGTGAGTGTCAGCTCTGGGGTAATAATTACAGGATTGTAACTCAGGATCAGTACAATGATAAGTAATGTCAGGTATGTACACAGTGAGCTGCACCAGCAGTCAGAATAGTGAGTGCAGCTCGGTGGTATTAATTACACGGATTGTATCGTGACTAACAATACAGGATAAGTAAATGTATGTATTGTACACAGTGACTGCACCAGGTCAGTAATAGTGATGCAGATCTGGGGTATAATGCAGGATGTAACTAAGGATCCGTTCAGGATAAGTATGTCACTGTATGTAACAACAGTGTACTGCACCAGCAGCAGAATAGATGAGTGCAGCTCTGGAGTTATACATTAGGCAGTGATGTAAAACTCAGATCAGAAAGATAATAATGCATGTATTACACAGTGACTGCACCATAATGCCAGATAGTGAGAGCAGCTTCTGGAGGCGGGTTCCACCTCGTTAGAGGAGGGTGTGTCTGTGTGTGAAGCTCTTGTTCTTGTTGCTCCTGAGCATCTGGAGGATTCTATCTACCTACCTCAGGGCCTGCTCTTCACTGCTCTCCTATGAGGAGGAGTTGGGTTCCTGGGGATGAGGCGAGGGATGCTTCGACTCCTCAAGCTCCTGCTCCCGGTTAGGACGGCGGGGAGCAGTGAGAGGAGACAGCCAACATTCGGCCCAGCGGCCGAGAATGGGGAGGACCTCAGGGGGAGAACGGGTCCACCAGGAAGCGCAGAGCAGTGTGAACCCACCCCCCCTGAGTCTAATGTGAACGCAACACCCTAAGACGGGAGTGGGCGGTGAAGCGATGGCTGGTCTGGAGAATGAGTTGGCTGCAGAGACGGAGGCCTTAGGTGGCCGGCATGAACGCAGTTCACGGGAGGCCACCGGGGGGGCGAGGCTGGGCGTGGGCAAGGGGCCCTGGGAGTCTTTGTCGCGACCTATGCCTCGCCGGGTCCAGACGCACCTGTGTGAGTACATGCGAAGAGGCGACAAAACCATCAGGAGGCTGCCGTGGAGGAGCTGTCGATGTGCCCGCGCGCCAGGGGCGAAACACAGCGCAAAAAAAAGAGAAACGACAAATTATTGTGAAATTAACAAAATAAAGCTGACATTGATAAGCGTCGATGAAGAGATAGAAACTATTATTGTAATAACAGCGGTCCATTATAAAGAAAAATTTTAAGATGGAGATTTTCGAGAAATGCTCGATAGCATAGAGAGCAAAGGCTGAAGGGGTGTCAGCTGCAAGCGCATGGAGGAGAGGAGGATGTATAGCATGATACGACGCTAGCAGCAGTTCCCACTACCGGTTGTCTGGCATGCAGGAAGTATCACAGGCCCGTGTGCAGTGCGCCGCCCCCATGCAGGACAGCCAGCACGTAGTAGAAGCAACACTGGCGCTACGGTGGGATCGAGGATCAGTACCCGGCAGCCAGGGATGGGGAGTGTCATGGAGGCACGATAGCCTGCTGAGATCCCCAACCCGTGCGATGAGAACTTTTTTCGTTTGGTGACGAACTCCCCGGCTAGGAAGACACTGGGGGGGGCAGCCGGAGGGCGAGAGTAAGGAAGACCAGGCTCAAAGCAGCAAGAAGAGGGTACGTTCATCTTATCCCCCGCTCCGCTGTACACCCCCCCATCGCGGTCAAAGCGCAGAGGTAGGCTCGAGCCGTCAAGCTGAAAGCCCTTCGCTTACCACACAACCCTCCGCCGAGTTCATGCAGTGGACTCCGGTGCAAAGGGGCAGGGGTATTAAGGTGGACATCTGTAAGTGGCCGATGGGCTCCGTCCTGTTTTGTGTAACAGTTGGGGGAGCAGGGACGGCATCGTGCAGCCGGACAGGTGCAGGGTCGCGTCTCGCAGTGGCGATAAACATCTAAAATCGATTGCTAGTTGGTGCGGCTTCCCCCTCTGGGAGGGGGGGATAGCCGAGGCACTCGGTGCAGCTTCCGGTCCACCTTCGGTCGCCCTCTTCATCTGTTGGCACACGCTGATCACTTGGTTATGGGGAGGCGGGCATGTGGAGGGGTCGCATGAGGACTAGAGGGGCTCCGGACCGTCCCAGACAAAAGGTGTATTCTGTGTTGGTGTTGGCGGATAATGGTGTATATCTACGGAATGGAGAATGCGCGGCGCCTCACGATACCGGCTAAAGAAAGCCGGCTGAATGTTACCGAAGCCCTAGGAGAAGTAAAAAACATCTGACTACACCGGATGATGCGGAGGCACAGTTGACCAAGGTTGTGGTCCCTTGGGCGATGCTCTGCGGGTGGGGATCCCCGTCTCCTGTGGCTCTGAAGATGCGGCGGTAGGTGGTCATGTTCGTCCTGATTTGTTGTGCCAGCCAGTGTGAGTGGAGTCATAATGTTATGTGTGGTGGATAATGTGAATTGTGTAGTGTGGAGAACGGGCGTTACGCAGTATGGGGGGAGGTGATGGAGTGCAACTGGGGTGTGAGGTGAGTGGAGAATCTTTCCAGTCTTTGGTGGGGGTGATGGATTGATGACAGTACGGGGGGTGAGTTGGCGCGGCATGAGTGTAAACTATGAGGGGAGTAGTGTTAACTGTGGTGGGTGCAGGTTGTTGGCTCCGGTTGCTCACCCCAGTGGCTGCGTCCCCCGTAAGAGCTATGCGCAGTGTCATGCGTGGGAAGTAGGGGCGCATTTCCTCGTCTGCGGCTCTGGGTGACTGCGGTTCTTTTGGGTCAACGGCCCTCACTGAGGGCTTACAGAAGGGAGAAAGGACGATCAATGTAGCGGGGCAGGAGGTTGATTTGGTCGTTTGGATAGAGAGGAGCACGGCTGTCGCCTCTCCGAGAGCAAAAGAGGCAGGGGAGAAACCCGCGATGGTCGCTCCACAACGGGCAACCGGGTTCGGGTGTCACCGTTTGAGAATGTGGTCCGTTCTTCGGGTGGCGGTGGCATTGATGTGTGTCCCCCTCGGGCAACGGGTTAGTTGAGCTGCTTGCTGAAGATGGACTTCCAAATGGCGGCTGACGATCTTTGCCTTGATCCACCTTATATGGTACATCTCGAGTTTGATGTCTAGCTTGTTCGGTGGCGGAGGGCTTGAGCTCTTCTGGTCCCAACTTGACTGAGATACCAAGAGTCCGATTGCGGGATTGCGTGGCACAAGCAGTTCCCGGCAGTCATTGCGAACTCAAGATAAGTGACTGTTATACAGGCTACTCGTAACGAATCAACTATCTTGCTTTGACATCATGACCTGGAATGAGATCGTTATGGAGAGGTTACCTGGGAGGACGACATCGAGAAAATCGAGACGAGTTTGGTATACTGGTCAGGGGCTGGACTTCATGGTTAAACGTGAGGCGTGTCAGGCCTAACTACAGTCGGCCTCACATCCGTCTTCACTCAGGCCCTGGGGAGGGATCGTGATGCCTTGATCTTCTCCGCGGGGGCAGCTAAGCTGTGTCAAGGTCGCGTGACCCTCCACACATATTCGCAGCAAACTGCAAGTTGGCGAGTAGAAGTGTGCGTTGTGTGGAGGGGTGTCAGGCCATCTCGCTGCATACTGTATCAGGGCAGATTAGAGTGTAACCTGTGTGCGTGATCTCGGTCAGCTACCATAAGCCTCGTTGTCACTTCAGTCGCTAATGCGGGCTCAGCCTCAGCGGATGAGCCAGGATGATGGGGCTGAGACTGCTGGGAGGGGACTAGGGCTAGAGGCGGTATGGATGGAGGGGCGCAAGAGAGAACAGAAAGACAGGAAAGAATGACGCATGTCCAGTGCTAAGGCGTCTAGTAGAAAGCGTCAACAGGAGAGAGAGCGGGGGAAGTATCGATTCGCCGGCGACAACCTCTGGCGCTGTCCTGGAGTACCAACACTGTCGCTGAGGCCCTACAGGGGTATGATCTTGTACTGGATGAGGGATGGCAGGAGGATCGAGAGAGAGGAAGGTGCGCATCGTCCTCAGGACTCCTCCGCTATTATGAGAGTATGGACGAGGAAATAGGGCGTGGCTTAGAGGAAAAGCGTAACTGGGCGCAGCATTAAAGAGGAAAAGGGTTAAAGAGCTTTTTATAATAAAAAGAGTGTAAGATCTTCTCAGTCTCCTGTACTAATGTACCCCGAGGAAGTGGCAACGCGAGTCGATGCCCCCGCTGGTCGAACTTTCAACTCGATTCCTGGCCCATGGATGGAGCCCTCTCTGCGATGCGTGGAGGGGCGTGAGGGTGAAGGGCTCAGAGGTGGGGTAGCTGCAGGGGGGTGGCCGGTCTCTCCTACGGGGAGTCAGGAGTCTCTCAGGAATGGGAAACTGCCAGACCTGGAGACGCGGATGAGGGAGGCAGTCCGGATCTGCCCCTGAAGCATCAGTAAGTGCGGGAGAGACTACTCACCAATAATGTCTAAAAAAGGGGGTGTTCATATTTACCGAGCGGTGTGGTTAAGATGGGAAAAAGAAAGCCGTCTAAACTCAATGGCACTCATGATGGCGGCATACGCCCCTCCGTGACCGCTGGCGTCCATTAATGTCGCCAGCATTAAGTCTGATGCGGCTAATTTGCGGCATCTTATCTTTTCTTGGGCGTGTTTGAAGGCCCGAATTTTATTTTATTGCAGAGACCAGGCTGCTCTAGATTTGGCGGCCTCGTGTTTAAAGCTAAGAGGGAATGGAGACACGGGCCTTCCTATTGGTCTCTCTGCGGCCTGAAGCGTATAGCGAGTGGCGGTTCCTTTTACCGGCTACCGGTTAGTATGACAGACAGTTATGAGTTAGAAACATGGGGACGGGTGCCTGATGCCTGGAGTTTCCTCATGAAGGGACAAAGAACCTTCGCCTAATTAATATCTATGGTCCGACCAGTCCAACGTGGGATCAGGAAATGTCATCTTTTATGAGGATCAAGACCCTACCTTTTACAAGTCGCAGGGTCTTTGGAGGGACTTTCATCGGCCAGGAGCCGTCCCATGGGGTCATAGGGGAGGGGAGGTTTCCCAGAGACAAGCTGACTATGATAGCGTCGGGGCTAGCTTAAGAGCATAGCTAGTGAGCATCGCCTGTTGGATGTCCTACAATCCGCACCCCCACGGCCAGCGCGGGGTATCACCTATTATAGGGGTAGCTGCAGGTCTAGAATAGACAGGTTTTATGTAAAGGAGGTAAGCCATTCTCTCAGCAGTGTCTGTTGTTTGAGTGTGAGTTCTACGACACATGTTAATTTTGTTTTCTCTGAATGTTCAGCAGAGACGCCCCCCGGATGGACGTAGGCTACGGAAGCTCACTCGTCTTTCTCCTGGAGGAAATTAAGCGGAGATCAGGACAATCCTTTGAGGACTTCTCAGAGCCAGGTATACATTGCTGGGCTTTGTAGCAGTAAGTCAGAGTGGGGGAGATGCTCATGAAAAGGTGGTGCGAGAGTTTTCCCGCCAGCTCTACGAGCCTCAGGGAGGCCTGGACAGGTGGGCAAGTCCAGCCTGTATCAGGTGCCTGAGGAGGTAGACTCGGCATCATCGTCTCGACTGGGGGTATCGTTGAGGTACATTGCCAAAAGAGTGCAAATCATTGGATGAAGAGGGTTCAGTACGAAGACACGCATCTTTGGTTTTTTGGAGGATTACGGGAATTACTCGCCCACTCCTTACAGAAACTGTCAAGATGTCGAGTGAATGGTAACAGTTGTCACGGGACTGGTGTACATGTAGCGGATCCTGAAAGGTACATATCCAGGGATTCTGGAGATGATCTACAATCCTTCTATGGCACCTGCTGGGCAGGCCGAAGGTCTAGATCGGGAGTGTGATGTCGATTTCCTGCTCCTGTTATGAAAAAAATGTCCCTGAGGTGCAGGAGTAGACCCCTCTCTTGAATGTTTTGACAGAGATGACAGTGAAGTGGAGTCCGGCTCGGCGGCGATTGAACGGGCTCGGCCCTCAAGAAATCGGTCGCAGGAGTCACGGATGTTAGCATCTGAGTTTTATAAGACCTTAGGACGCCTTGGTTCCCTCCAATTGACTGAGGTATTCAAGAGTGTTCTTTCCTTCCGGGTCGCTCTGCTGCAGAGTCAAATGGAGGATGGTCTGCTCGATCATCACTGTCAAAAGGTAGGACGATCTCGTATCTGAGAACTGGTCGCCCATAGCGCTTCTCAATACGACAGAAACGGTTTTGGCTAAAGGTGGCTGTTTAATAAGATCGCTGGTTGCAGAGTTTGCGCCCAGCTCTTTCGGGGACCCAGCAATGCTGCTCTAGTTCAGGGCCGCAGTACATCTTAGTGCTGTGCTTTGTGTCGCGGGAGGCTGTGGAGCAGGGCGCTGGCTGGTAAATGAGGAGGGCGGATATGCTGTCCTTGGGATCAGGCCAATAAAGCGTTTGCATCGGGTTAGACCACGCAGTACACTCTGGTACTGTCCTCTGAGGTCATGGCCTGCCTGGGGAGTTTGTTCAATTGGCTTAAAGTTTGTTGTACGCAGGGGCATGCAGTTGCCTCCGCTTTGAAGTGCGGTTGGATTGGCCGCTCTGTTTTGGGTCGGGTCTGGTGTTCGGCCAGGGTTTGTCCTCTGAGTCCCACTTTTATACGTATTCGCGATTGACCCATTCCTTAGGAGGGGTATGACGTGGGCCGTTGGTGGGAGTCGATGTGATCGGGCAGGGCAACTCGGTAAGCCACTCTGAGGTGGTACGTATGCGATGATTGTCACAGTTTTTCCGTGTCGCTGGGAGGGGAGGGGCAATGGGTGATGTCAGAGGTTAGACCGCTACTCAGAGGTTTCTGGGGGTTCCCAAGATCAACCGGGATAATGTGAGTGAGAGTCTCTGGTGGGATAGGGGGGAATCCAGGTGTGATTCTCCCGGACACTCTTCCAGGGGCCACTCAGTGACCTCTCCACAGTTCGGGCATCCAATTCGATCAGGCAGGGATTACCCCATGCAAACTGGGACGCAGGGTTAAGTATCGCCGCTCTAGACGGGTACACAGTGGAAGGGTTGGTCTTGACCATCAGACGAAAGGTTGTTAATCTGATCAAAACTTAGCTACTGCTTCCCTTACTGGATTTATGCTGGGGCAGTGTTGGCTGTTGCCAAGAACCTCCTCTGGACCGGGTTACAATTCTGTTCTTAGCATCGTTATCGGGGGAATAGGCGTGAACCATTAGCAAGAGTGGAGGTTACTACGCGTCACGAGGAGACAGGAGGGTTGTGTATGGTCACCCTGTGGTGTTCCTCGTGAATACCTTTCTTAAGACAATGTGGCAAACCTCCTGGAAAGAGGAGGGTCCTCCGTTGGGTAATACTCGCTCAGGTGATGGTTTATGGCTTCTCAAGGAAGGGAGACAGGGAGGGCAAGTGAAGGATCGCCTCGACCCAACACACGCATGGGCATCTTCCGGCTTACCGCTAACCCTTCTGAAGGTGATTTCGCGGTGGGGTCTGGGAATGTGGGGAGATCAGGACCATTGTCGGAAGAGATCCATTGACAAAACGGGTTCTGTTGACACCGATTTCAGGAAGCCCCTGGCCTCAGGGATTGCCCAAGATCGGGATATGGGGGTGGGTTTGAGTTTATGAATTCCATAGGTCTCCCTTGAAGTTTTGGGCTTGACTTGGCGCTGCTTCATGGAAAGCTGTGTGTGAGGGACAATTGAAGTGTAGGAGCTCTGAGGAAAGGGGTTGTCCCCGGGAGGCAGTGCGTGGCCTGCTGGAGAGCATGGACCAACTTCCTGCTCAGTGCCCCTTTTACACAGAGGTGTACAACCGGTGGGCGCTTCCATCCATTGGACGGGTGGCCGGTCTCTCCTATGCGGAAGTGGGCCTATGGAGACATTCAGAGGCCTGGGTGGCCGGGACCGATGCACGTATTCTAGTCAGTCTAGTGAGTCGGTACACACGTGGAACGCACGCGTTGCTTAGTTTCGACGCAGGTAAAATCCCCGGTGGATGAGGTGGTTAGGAACATTCTGGGTGACCTTGATAGGTGGCGCTCTGGAGATGAGAGGCTGGGCAACGCGGAGGGCCTCTCTCCTTTGGAGGGGGTTCCCTTTAGTGTCCCAGTAGTGTCATTCCTCTCCTGGTGTTGGCTGATGCGCACAGTAGATTTTTGTTTTGTATCTGGGGCATGTAGTGAGTTGGGCCTTGGCAGGGGCGAACTGGGCTTTATGTGGTTGGATTGATGTTGTTAGACTTTTTTGTATTCTGTGTCTTATGTATGTGTAATTACTGTATATATATTGTATATATTGTATATAGGGGGTGTTGGGGCATAGCGTTAGGTGGGAGGGGGGTGATGGTGGTGGGACTTATGAACTGACCTGGGCATGGTCTGGACTACTTAACGCAAACTTTGGACGTTAGACCAGTGGTTGGGGGGAAGGGGAGGTGCGGGTGAGGCGATTTAGTTTAGTGTAGTGTTATGTGTTTCTGTGTTTGTTATTATAATATTAAAAAAAAAAAAAAAAAAAAAAAAAAAAAAAAAAAAAAAAAAAAAAAAAAAAAAAAATAATAAATGGTGTGGGGTGGTTTTTTTAGAGGGTGCGGGGTGGTTTATGTATTTATGGTCATTTATGATTTATTGTGGGTGTGGCTTGTGTTTTGTATTGGTTTGGTTAGGATGTAATAATCGGTTGGGTGGGGGTTGTGGTTATGTTGTTTATTCATTTTGGTGTATGTTAAGTATTATTTTGCTAGGTTGAATGGGGCTGACCAGCAGGTAAGATATTGTATATATTTTGTATTATATGTATATTATGTTTGGTTGTGTTATGTTTTTTACTTTTATATACAAATAAAGATTTAAGGATGTAACCTCCAGGATCAGTACAGGATAAGTAATGTCATGTTGTACCACAGTGACTGCACCAGCAGCAGAATAGTGAGTGCAGATCCTGGAGATATATCAGGATGACACTAGGATCAGTAAGGATAAGTAATGTCATGTATGTACACAGTGACTGCACCAGCAGCAGAATAGTGAGTGCAGCTCTGGAGTATAATACAGGATGTAACTAGGATCAGTCACGGATAAGAATGTCAGTATGTACACAGTGACTGACCAGCAGCAGAATAGTGAGTGCAGCTCTGGGGTATAATAAGGTGTACTCAGGAGCAGTACAGGATAAGTAATGTCATGTATGGTACACAGTGCTGCACCAGCAGCAGAATAGTGAGTGCAGCTCTGAGCTATAATACAGGATGTAACTCACGGATCAGTACAGGATAGTAATGTCATGTATGTACACAGTGACTGCACCAGCAGCAGATAGTGAGTGCAGCTCTGGGGTATAATACAGGAGTAAATCAGGATCAGTATCAGGATAAGTAATTCATGTATGTACACAGTGACTGCACAGCAGCAGAGAATAGTGAGTGCAGATCGTGGTTAAATACAGGATGTAACTCCGGGATCAGTCAGGATATAAGTAATGTCATGTATGTACACAGGTGACGCACCAGCAGCAGAATAGTGAGTGCAGCTCTGTGGTTATAATACAGGATGTAACTCAGGATCAGTACAGGATAAGTAATGTCATGTATGTACACAGTGACTCACTAGCCGCAGATGAGGAGTGCAGCTCTGTACAATGATGGCAGAATCTGCGTCTTGTCAGGGGTTTATCTAATGAAGTATTTAGGGTTCGGTGGCATTCCTCTCCTTTATACACATATTTGGAGTAACATTTCTATGGATCTTGGAGGTTCGGTGCTTTCTTTCCCATATATCCTGGGATGATAATTTTATGCAGAGTCTGTAACATTGAATACATTCCCTACAATGAATGTTACATATTTGGGAAAGTTCTAGGATGAGAATCTCGGTTGTGAATTATTACCTTTCTACGCAGGGACCAGAGGAGATATGAATGCGCAAACTTCGGTGAGCAGGGGGATAACAGTGGGATGCTGGGAAACCGTATCGCCCATGACATTGATTGCAGTGGGTGGACATAACAGACGTCGGCCCGGGGGGGACTAATTTTCAGGTAAGTGGGTACTTTTTTTTATGATCAGATCGTGTGAAAAATGGATTTACATTCAAGGATGGCTCGCCAAGTGCACTGGGGGCGTGTCCTCACACTGCTGTGCTCTTGATTGTGCATTGTGAGTGACTGTGCAGATTTCGAGCAGAGTTTAATCATTGCGGAGGTGAGAAGGCTGTGGATAAACTCGATGAGAGAACTAAGTGCAAGGACATCCGATCAAGATATTTCAGGACAGGCTTCAGTCTCAGTAAAATCTTGTTTGTTTTACAGTTTAAAAAGGAAAAAAACATGTGTTTCATTTCAACGCGTTCGGACGCAGCAGGCATCCTTAGTCATGACTAAGGCTGCTGCTGCGTCCGAAACGCGTTGGAAATGACTTAGTCCATGACTAAGGAGCGCTGCTGGCGTGGAAATCACTGGGTTCCATGACTAAGGACATGACATACGATAAATGCGTTGGAAAACTGTGTTACGCATACAAGGACGCTGCTGCGATGGAAATCACGTTGGTTCCATGACTAAGGGACGATGCCGCGTCTGGAAATCATTGGTTACCTGACTAACCGGATGGGAATGCGTTGGAAATCACTTGGTTCCATGACTAGGCCGCTGCTCCCGAAACCGCGTTTAAATTGACTTATTCCATGACTAAGGACGCGCTGCG
>WNYA01000389.1:115817-173374 GCA_019512145.1 Engystomops pustulosus
GAAACGTGTTGGAAATGAACAATGTTTTTTCCTTTTTAAACTGATAAAACAAACAAGATTTTACTGAGACTGAAGCCTGTTCCTGAAATATCTGGATCGCGGTGTCCTTGCACTTAGTTCTCTGCATCGAGTTTATCCACAGCTTCTCACCTCTGCAATGAGTAAACTCTGCAGAAATCTGCTACAGTCACTCACAATGCAGAATACTAAGAGCACAGCAGTGTGAGGACACGCCCCCAGTGCACTTGGCGAAGCGGCAATCCTGGAATGTAAATCCATTTTTCACAGATCTGATCATAAAAAGAAGTGACACCTACTTACCTGGAAAATATAGTCCCCCGGGCCGACGTCTGTTATGTCCACCCACTGGCAATCAATGTCATGGCGATAGGTGTCCCAGCATCCCACTGTTATCCCCTGCTCACCGAAGTTTGCGCATTCATATCTCCTCTGGATCCCTGCGTAGGAAAGGTAATAATTCACACCGAGATTCTCATCCTAGAATCTTCCCAAATATGTAACATTCATTAGTAGGGAAATGTATTCAATGTTACAGACTCTGCATAAAATTATCATCCAAAGATATTAATAGGGAAGAGAAAGCACCGAACCTCCAAGATCCATAGAAATGTTACTACAAATATGTGTATAAAGCAGAGGAATGTCACCGAACCCTAAATACGTCATTAGATAAACCCCTGACAAGACGCAAGATTCTGCCATCAGTGTACAGAGCTGCACTCACTATTCTGCTGCTAGTGCAGTCACTGTGTACATACATGACATTACTTATCCTGTACTGATCCTGAGTTACATCCTGTATTATACTCCAGAGCTGCACTCACTATTCTGCTGCTGGTGCAGTCACTGTGTACATACATGACATTACTTATCCTGTACTGATCCTGAGTTACATCCTGTATTATACCCCAGAGCTGCACTCACTATTCTGCTGCTGGTGCAGTCACTGTGTACATACATGACATTACTTATCCTGTACTGACCCTGAGTTACATCCTGTATTATACTCCAGAGCTGCACTCACTATACTGCTGCTGGGCAGTCACTGTGTACATACATGACATTACTATCCTGTACTGATCCGGAGTTACATCCTGTATTATACCAGAGCTGCACTCACTATTCTGCTGCTGGTGCAGCACTGTGTACATACATGACATTACTTATCCTGTACTGATCCTGAGTTACATCCTGTATTATACCCCAGAGCTGCACTCACTATTCTGCTGCTGGTCAGTCACTGTGTACATACTGACATTACTTATCCGTTACTGATCCTAGTTACATCCTGTATTATACCCAGAGCTGCACTCACTATTCTGCTGCTGGTGCAGTCACTGTGTACATACATGACATTACTTATCCTGTACTGATCCTAGTTCATCCTGTATTATACTCCAGAGACTGCACTCACTATTCTGCTGCTGGTGCAGTCACTGTGTACATACATGACATTACTTATCCTGTACTGATCCTGAGTTACATCCTGTAGAATCTTTTATTTATATAAAATAAAAAACATAACACAACCAACATAAAACATATAATAAACAATATATACAATATCTTACCTGCTGGTCCAGCCCCATTCACCTAGCAAAAAATACTTAAATACACCAAAATGAATAAACAACAAACCACAACCCCCACCCAACCGATTATACATCCTAACCAAACCAATACAAAAGACAAGCCACACCCACAATAAACATAAATGACATAAATACATAAACCACCCACACCCTCTAAAACAAACCACCCACACACCAAGATTTTTTTTGTTAATATATAATAACAAACACAAAACACATAACACTACACTAAAAAATCCCTCCCCGCACCCTCCCCTTCCCCCAACACTGGTCTAACGTCCAAAGTTTGCGTTAAGTAGTCCAGACCAGTGCCCAGGTCAGTTCATAAGTCCCACCACCATCACACCCCCCCCTCCCAACCTAACCTATGTCCCCAACCCCCCTATATACAATATATACAATATATATACATAATACACATACAAAGAACAGAATACAAAAAATCTAACAACATCAATCAACCCATAAAGCCCAGGTTCGGCCCTGCAAGCCCAACATCACTACATGCCCAGATACAAAAACAAAAATCTACTGTGCGCATCAGCCCAACACCAGGAGAGGAATGACACTAGGGACACTAAAGGGAACCCCCTCCAAAGGAGAGAGGCCCTCCCCGTGCCCAGCCTCTCATACTCCAGAGGCGCACCTACCAGGTCACCCAGAATGTTCCTAACCACCTCATCCACCGGAGGATTTTACCTGCGTCGAAACTAACACCGTGCGTTCCACGTGTGGTACCTGACCACTAGACTGACTAGAATAACGTGCACGGTCCCGGCCACCCAGGCCTCTGAATGCTCCATAGGCCCACTCCGCATAGGAGAGACCGGCCAACCCGCCAATGGATGGAAGCGCCCACCGGTTGTACACCTCTGTGTAAAGGGGCACTGAAGCAGGAAGTGGTCCATGCTCTCCAGCAGGCCACCGCACTCCTCCCGGGGACAACCCCTTTCCTCAGAGCTCCTACACTTCAGATTGTCCCTCACACACAGCTTTCCATGGAAGCAGCGCCAAGTCAGTCCCAAAACTTCAAGGGGATCCTGATGGAATTCAATAAACTCAAACCCACCCCCAATCCCGACTTGGGCAATCCCTGAGGGCCAGAGGCTTCTGGAAATGGGTCAACAGAACCCTTTGTGCAAGGATTTCTCCTCGACATGGTCCTGATCTCCCACATTCCCAGACCCCACCGCGAATCACACCTTCAGAACCGGGTGTAGCGTAACCGGAAGATGCCCATGCGGTGTGGCGAGATCCTTCACTTGCCCTCCTGTCTCCCATTCCTGAAGAAAGGCCAGAACCATCCCCTGCAGAGTATACCCACGGAGGACCCCTCTCTTTCCAGAGGTTTGCTACATTGATCTTAAGAAAGGTATTCACAGGAACACCACAGGGTTGACCATACACAACCCTCCTTGTCTCCTCGTGCGGTAAGTAACCTCCCTCTTGATAGGTTCAGCCTATTCCCCCATAACAGCTGGAAGAACAGACTGTAGACCCGAGTCCAGAGGGGTTCTGGCAACATGCACACACTGCCCAGATAAATCAGAACGGGAGCAGGTAAGTTTTATCAGATTAACCCTTTCTCTGAGGGTCAAAGACCACCCTTCCACTGGTCCACCTTCTGAGCGGCGATCTTACCCTGCCGTCCCAGTTTTGCATGGGGTAATCCCCCTGGCCATTCGATGCCGAGAACTTTGGCAGAGTCCTGGGGCCCTGGAAGAGTGTCCGGGAGATCAAGCCTGGATCCCCCCTCCCAGCCAGAGACTCTCACACTTATCCCGGTTGATCTTGGACCCAGAACCTCTGAGTAGCGGTCAACCTCTGACATCACCCATTGCGCCTCCCCTCCCAGGACACGAAAACGGTGACATCATCGCATACGCTACCACCCTTAGAGTGGCTTCCGGTGCTGCCCGATCCATCCCGACTCCCACCAACGGCCCACATCACCCCTCCTAAGGAATGGGTCAATCGCGAAACGTATAAAAGTGGGCTCAGAGGACAACCCTGGCGAACACCAGACCCGACCTCAAAAGAGCGGCCAATCCAACCGTTCACAAGCGGGAAACTCTCTGCCCCTGCGTAACAAACTTTAGCCAATTGACAAACTCCCCGGCAGGCCATACCTCAGAAGGACAACCAGAGGTACCGTGGTTAACCCGATCAAACGCTTTTGCCTGATCCAAGGACAGCATCGCTTCCAGTTACCAGCCCTCCCTGCTCCACTGCCTCCCGGACACAAAGCACAGCACTAAATGTACTGCGGCCTGGAACAGAGCATGCTGGGTCCCCGAAGGAGCCGGGGCGCAAACTGCACCAGCCGATTAAACAGCACCTTTGCCAAAACCTTTCTGTCCGTATTGAGAAGCGCTATGGGACGCCAGTTCTCAATACGAGATCGGTCCTTACCTTTTGACAGATGATCGGGCAGACCTCCTCATTGACTTCGGCAGAGCGCCCGAGGAAAGACACTCATTGAATACCTCAGTCAAGAGGGAACCAAGGCGTCCTTAAAGGTCTTATAAAACTCAGATGTTAAGCCATCCGGACCTGGCGATTTCTTGAGGGCGAGCCCTTCAATCGCCCGCTGACTTCCTCTTCCTGTCATCTCGGTCAAAACATCAAGAGAGGGGTCTACTCCTGGCTCAGGGACAGTTTCAGCCAGGAAACCGACATCACATCCCGATCTAGATCCTTCCTGCCCAGAGGGTGCAGAGTAGAAGGATCTGACGACCTCCAGAATCCCTGATCTGACCTTTTCAGGGATCCCGTACTGTCAACCAGTCCGTGACAACTTACCATTCACTGACATCTTGCAGTTTCTGTAAGGGTCGGGCGACGGTATTTCCCGTAATCCCTCTCAAAAACCAAAGATGCGTGTCTATCGTACTGACACCTCTTCACCAGATTCACTCTGGAGATGTCCTCACGACTACCCCCAGTCGAGACGAGATGCTCGAGTTTCCTCCTCAGGCCCTGATACAGGCGGTACCTGTCCAGGCTCCTGAGGCTCGAGAGCTGGCGGAAGAATCTCCCACCCTTTTCTTGAGCATCTCCCACCACTCTGACTTACTGCTACAAAGGCCCAGCAATGTACCTGGCTCTGAGAAAAGTCCTCAAAGGATTGTCTGATCTCCGCTTCTTCCAGGAAAGACGATGAGCTTCCAGTAGCCTCTCCCATCCGGGGGGTCTCTGAACATTCAGAGAAAACAAAATTAGACAGTGGTCGGAGAACTCCACCTCAACAACGGACACTGCTGAAGAATGGCTTCCCCTTTAATAAAACCTGTCTATTCTAGACCTGCAGCTACCCCTATAATAGGTGAACCCCGCTGGCCTGGGGTGTGCCGGATGTGGACATCCACCAGCGACCGCCACTAGCTATGCTTTAAAGCGACGCTATCATAAGTCAGCTTGTCTCTGGAACCTCCCCTTCCTGGACCGTGCCTTGACGCATTGAAGTCCCCTCCAAAGACCACCTGCCGACTTGTAAAAAGGTAGGGCTTGATCCTCATAAAGAGACACTTCCTGTCCCACTTGGACTGGGGACCATAGATTTAATTAGGCGAAGTTCTTGTCCCTTCATGAGGACTCCAGGATCAGGCACCTCCCCATTTCTAACTCATAAACTCGTCGCATTCTACCGGTGCGGTAAAAGGACCGCCACTCCGCTATACGGCTCGGCCGCAAGAGACCAATAGGAAGGCCCGTGTCTCCATTCCCTCTTAGCTTTAAAACAGGCCGCCAAATCTGGCAGCCTGGTCTCCTCAAAAATAAAATGTCGGCTTCAACACGGCCAAGAAAATCAAACCCGCAAATCTAGCCGCATCAGACTTAATGCTGGCGACATTAATGGACGCCAGCGTCAACGGAGTGGTGCCGCCATCATGAGTGATTGAGTTAGACGGCTTTCTTTTTACCCATCTTACCACACCCTCGGGAAATGACACCCCCTTTTTAGACATATTGTGGTGTCCATCTCCCGCACCTCTGATGCTTCAGGGGCAGATCCAGGACCTGCCCCCTCATCCCGTCTCCAGACTCTGGGCCAGTCTCCCCTCCTGAGGACCCTGACTCCCCAGGGGAGACTCGGCACCCCCTGCAGGCTCCGCCACCTCTGGCCCTTCACCCTCAGCCCCTCCATCGGCAGAGAGGGCTCCATCCAGGGCCAGGAATCGATTGAAAGTTCGACCAGCGGGGGGTGGTTGCACCTTCCTTGGGTACCTTAGTCAGGAGGAGAAGATCTTACACCTCCCTTCTTTTTACCCTTTTTTCTTTTTTTGGCGCCACGCTTACGCTTTTCCTCTAGCCACGCCCTATTATCCTCGTCCATACTCTCATAATGGGAGGAGTCTGAGGACGTGGCACCTTCCTCTCTCTCGATCCTCCTGACCTCCTCATCCAGTACATCATCCCCTGGGGCCTCAGCGACAGGTTGGTCTCCAGGACAGCGCCAGAGGTTGTCCAGCACCGAACTCCCCCGCTCTCTCTCCTGTTGACGCTTCTCTAGACGCCTTAGCTGGCAGCGTCTTTTTCCTGTCTTTCTTCTCTCTTGGCCCCTCCATCCTCCGCCTCTGCTAGTCCCCTCCCCAGATTCACCTCATGGCTTTCATCCGCTGGGCTGAGCCCGCATTAGCGAGGAAGGACAACGACTTATCGGGTGACCGAGATCACCACACAGGTTACACCTAATCTGCCCTGTACAGATGCAGCGAGATGGCCGACACCCCCACACAACGCACACTTCTCGCACGTGCAGTTTGCGCTGAATTGTGGGGGGTCACCGCCACCTGTGACACAGCTTAGGCTGCCCCCGGTAGAAGATCAGGATCCGATCCCTCCCCAGGAAGGCTGATGAAGGGATGTGGGCGACTGAGTTCCCTGAACGCCTCACTTCACCATGAAGTCCAGCCCCTGACCAATACCAAACTCTCTCGATTTTTCTCGGTACTCCTCAGTACCTCTCCATAACGATTCATCCAGGTCATGATGTCAAAGCAAGATAGTGATTCGTTACGGGTAAACGTCACTTTCTTGATTCGCCTCTGCGGGACACTGCTTGCACAGCAATCCCGCCACTCGGCCTCGTTGTATCTCAGCTCATAGTTGGACCAGAAGAGCTCAAGCCCCTCCGCCGAACAAAGCTGAATCAAACTCAGATGTACCATAGGGGATCAAGGCAAAGATGTCAGCCGCCTTGAAGTCCATCTTCAGCAGCAGCTCAACTACCCTTGCCCGAGGGGGACACACATCACTGCCACCCCACCGAAGACGGACCACATTCCTACGGTTAGCACCCCGCCCGTTGTCGGGAGCGACCATGGTTTCTCCCTGCCTCTTTGCTCTCGGAAGGCAGACAGGCGTCCTCTCTATCCAAAACGCAAATCAACCTCCTGCCCCGCTACATTGATCGTCCTTTCTCCCTTCTGTAAGCCTCAGAGGCGCCGTTGCAAAAAGCCGTCCCCAGAGCCCAGAGACGAGGAATGGACCCCTACTTCCCCCGGCACGACACTGGCATAGCTCTTAGGGGCGCCACTGGAGCAACCGGACCAACCCCTGCACCCACCACATTAACACTACCCACCTCAGCACTGCCACCACCCCGTCACTCATCACTCATCACCCAACTGAAATTCTCACCATCACTCACACCATCACTCATCACTCACATACTGGTACGTCCACCACTCACACCATTCACATCCCACCACAACATTACTGACCCATCACACTGGCTGGACCAGCAACAACATCAGGGACATGACACTCACTCGCATCTTCAGCACAGGACGGGGTCCCCCCGCAGAGCATCGCCCAAGGGGACCACAACTCTTGTCACACTGTGCCCTCCGCATCATCGGTACAGATGTTATTTTGCTTTCTGGGCTTGGTAACATTCGCCGCTTCTTTAGCCGGTGTGAGCGCCGCTGATCTCCATTCCGAGATTCACATTATCCCCAACACCACACACAGAATACCTTTTGTCTGGGGGTCCGGACCTCACCTCAGCGACCCCTCCACACTGCCCGCCCCCATAACCAAGTGATCAGCGGCAACATGCAGAGAGGGCGCCGAGGCACCGGAAGCTGCCACCAGTGCCGGGCTATCCCCCCTCCCCCGGGGGACCGCACCACAGCACTGATTTTGATGTTATCGCCACTCCGAGCCGCCCTGACTGTCCGGCCTTGCGCCGATGCCTCCCCTGCTCCCCCACTGTTACCAACAACAGAGACGGAGCCCATCGCCACATCAGATGTCACACCGTTAATCTCCCTGCCCCTTTGCACCGGGTCCACGCAGAACTCGGGGGGGTTTGGGTAGCAGGGCTTGCACATGGAGCTGACCCTGCGCTTTGCCCGGGGGGGGTGTACAGGGAGGGGGGTAAAGATGAAACGTCCCTCTTCTTGCTGGCTTTGGCCTGGTCTTCTTACTCTCCCTCCGGCTGCTCCCCCCAGGCTTCCTCGGGAGTTCTCACCAAAGAAAAGTTCTCCATCGCACTGGGGACTCGAGCAGGCATCGTGCCTCCATGACCCCCTCCCTGGCTGCCGGTGTCACTGTCCTCCCCCGAGCGAGTGTTACTGCTGGCTGTCCTGCAGGGGGCCACTGCACGAGGCCTGCTGATCTCCTGCAGCCGCCCGGTGGGAACTGCTGCTCGTTATCATCATCATCATCCTCCTCCTCCACCTGGCTGCAGGCTGCACCCCTCAGCCTTTGCTCTCTGTATCAGCCATCTGAGAAATCGGTCATCATTTAAAGTTTTTCTTTAATGGCCGCTGTGTTTACAATAAAGTTTTTCTTTCATCAGTTATCAATTCGCTTTATTTTTGTTAATTTCACAATATTTTCGTTTTCTCTTTTTTTTGCGCTGTGTTCGCCCTGGCGCGGGCACATCGCAGCTCCTCCCGGAGCCTCCTGATGGTCTTGTCCCTCTTCGTACTCACAGAGGTGGCTCTGGACCCGGGAGCATAGGTGGCCAAAGACTCCCGGGGCCCCTGCACCCGCCCAGCCTCCCCCCGCATGGTCAGCCTTACCTCTGTGAGCACTCCGCTTCATGGCTCCAGCCCCGAAGGACCGCTCTCACCGCCCATCATGGCTCGGCTTCTTAGGTGTTGCTTCACATTGACTCAGGGGGGGAGCGATTACACTCTGCGTCCTGGTGGCGTCTCCCCCCTGAGTCCTCCATGCGCTGGCCGTTGCTGTCCCTCTCCTGCCCCCCCCGCCGCCTGCCGGGAACAGGAGCCTGGATCGGCTCCCTCGCTCATCCCAGGAACCAACTCCCTCCCTGGGAGAGGAAGAGCAGGCCCTGGGTAGGTATATGATCCTCCAGGAGCTCAGGAGCACAAGCACAAGCAGCTTTCACACACAGACACACCCTCCTCTAACGAGGTACCGCCTCCAAGCTGCTTCACTATCTCTGCTGGTGCAGTCACTGTGTACATACATGACATTACTTATCCTGTACTGATCCTGAGTTACATCCTGTATTATACCCAGAGCTGCACTCACTATTCTGCTGCTGGTGCAGTCACTGTGTACATACATGACATTACTTATCCTGTACTGATCCTGAGTTACATCCTGATTATACCCAGACTGCACTCACTATTCTGCTGCTGTGCAGTCACTGTGTACATACATGACATTACTTATCCTGTACTGATCCTGAGTTACATCTCTGTATTATACCCCCAGAGCTGCCTCACTATTCTGCTGCTGGTGCAGTCACTGTGACATACTGACATTACTTATCCTGTACTGATCCTGAGTTACATCCTGTATTATACCCCAGAGCTGCACTCACTCTGCTGCTGGTGGCAGTCACTGTACATACATGACATTACTTATCCTGTACTGATCCTGAGTTTTAACATCCTGTATTATACACCAGAGCTGCACTCACTATTCTGCTGCTGGTGCAGTCACTGTGTACATACATGACATTACTTATCCTGTACTGATCCTGAGTTACATCCTGTATTATACCCCAGAGCTGCACTCACTATTCTGCTGGTGCAGTCACTGTGTACATACATGACATTACTTATCCTGTACCTCCCGACACAAAGCACAGCACTAAATGTACTGCGGCCTGGAACAGAGCAGTGCTGGGTCCCCGAAAGGAGCCGGGGCGCAAACTGCACCAGCCGATTAAACAGCACCTTTGCAAAACCTTTCTGTCCGTATTGAGAAGCGCTATGGGACGCCAGTTCTCAAACGAATCGTCCTTACCCTTTGACAGAGATCAGGGCAGACCTCCTCATTGACTTCGGCAGAGGCCCGAGGAAAGACACTCATTGAATACCTCATCAAGGGGAACCAAGGCGTCCTTAAGGTCTTATAAAACTCATGTTGCCTCCGGACCTGGCGATTTCTTGAGGCGAGCCCTTCAATCGCCCGGTGACTTCCTCTTCCCTGATCACTTCGTCAAACATCAAGAGAGGGGTCTACTCCTGGCTCAGGGACAGTTTCAGCCAGGAAAGCCGACATCACATCCCGATCTAGATCCTTCCTGCCCAAGAGGTGCAGTAAAGATCTGACACCTCCAAATCCCTGATCTGGACCTTTCAGGGATCCCTACTGTCAACCAGTCCTGTGACAACTTTACCATTCACTGACATCTTGCAGTTTCTGTAGGGTCGGGCGAGCGGTATTTCCCGTAATCCTCTTCAAAAACCAAAGATCGTGTCTATCGTACTGACACCTCTCAGCAAGGATTTCACTCTGGAGATGTCCTCACGACACCTCCAGTCGAGACGAGATGCTCGAGTTTCCTCCTCAGGCCCTGATACAGGCGGTACCTGTCCAGCTCCTGAGGCTCGAGAGCTGGCGGAAGAATCTCGCCACCCTTTTCTTGAGCATCTCCCACCACTGACTTACTGCTACAAAGGCCCAGCAATGGTACCTGGCTTGAAGAAAGTCCTCAAGGATTGTCTGATCTCGCTCTCTCCAGGAGACGAATTGAGCTTCCAGTAGCCTCTTCCCATCCGGGGGGTCTCTGTAACATTCAGAGAAAACAAATTAGACAGTGGTCGAGAACTCCACCCTCAACAACGGACACTGCTGAAGAAATGGCTTCCTCCTTTAAATAAACCTGTCTATTCTGAACCTGCAGCTACCCCTATAATAGGTGAACCCCGCGTGGCCTGGGTTGTGCCGGATGTGGACATCCACCAGGCGAGCCTCACTGGCTATGCTATTAAGAGCGACGCTATCATAAGTCAGCTTGTCTCTGGAACCTCCCCTATCCTGGGACCTCGTGACAGCATTGAAGTCCCCTCCAAAGACCACCTGCCGACTTGTAAAAAGGTAGGGCTTGATCCTCATAAAGAGACACTTCCTGTCCCACTTGGACTGGGGACCATAGATGTTAATTAGGGCAAGTTCTTGTCCCTTCGAGGACACCAGGATCAGGCACCTCCCCATTTCTAACTCAATAACTCGTCGCATTCTACCGGTGCGGTAAAAGGCCCGCCACTCCGCTATACGGCTCGCCGCAAGAGACCAATAGGAAGGCCCGTGTCTCCATCCCTCTTAGCTTTAAACACGGCCGCCAAATCTGGCAGCCTGGTCTCCTGCAAAAATAAAATGTCGGCTTCACAACGGCCGAGAAAATCAAAGGCCGCAAATCTAGCCGCATCAGACTTAATGCTGCGACATTAATGGACGCCGCGGTCAACGGAGTGGGTGCCGCCATCATGAGTGATTGAGTTAGACGCTTTCTTTTTACCCACTTACCACCACCCTCGGGAATGAACACCCCCTTTTTAGACATATTGTGGTGTCCATCTCCCCACCTCTGATGCTTCAGGGGCAATCCAGGACCTGCCCCCTCATCCTCGTCTCCAGACTCTGGGCCAGTCTCCCCTCCTGAGGACCCGACTCCCCGGGGGGACTCGGCACCCTGCCTGCCTCCGCCACCTCTGCCCTTCACCTCAGCCCCTCCATCGGCAGGAGAGGCTCATCCAGGGCCAGGAATCGATTTGAAAGTTCGACCAGCGGGGGGTGGTTGCACCTTCCTTGGGTACTTAGTCAGGGAGGAGAATCTTACACCTCCCTTCTTTTTACCCTTTTTCTCTTTTTTTTGGCGCCACGCTTACGCTTTTCCTCTAGCCACGCCCATTATCCTCGTCCATACTCTCATAATGGGAGAGTCTGAGGACGTGGCACCTTCCTCTCCTCGATCCTCCTGACCTCTCATCCATACACATCATCCCCTGGGGCCTCAGCGACAGGTGTGGTCTCCAGGAAGCGCCAGAGGTTGTCCAGCAGCCCGAGACTCCCCCCGCTCTCTCTCCTGTTGACGCTTTTCTAGACGCCTTAGCGGGGCAGGCGTCTTTTTCCTGTCTTTCTTCCCGGCCCCTCCATTCCTCCGCCTCGCTAGTCCCCTCCCCAGCAGATTCAGCCTCATGGCTTTCATCCGCTGAGGCTGACCCGCATTAGCGAGGAAAGAGGACAACGACTGTACGGGTGACCGAATCACCACACAGGTTACACCTAATCTGCCCTGTACAGGATGCACGAGATGGCCGACACCCCCACACAACGCACACTTCGGCACGGTGCAGTTTGCGCTGAAATGTGTGGGGTCACCGCACCTGTGACCAAGCTTAGGCTGCCCCCGGTAGAAGATCAGGATCCGATCCCTCCCCAGGAAGGCTGATGAAGGGATTGGGGCGACTGAGTTACCTGAACGCCTCAACTTCACCATGAAGGTCCAGGCCCCTGACCAGATACCAAACTCTCACGTTTTTTCTCTGGTAATCCTAGCACTCTCCATAACGATTCATCCAGGTCATGATGTCAAAGCAAGATAGTGATTCGTTACGGGTAAGAACGGTCACTTTCTTGACTTCGCTCTGGCGGGACACTGCTTGCCAGCAAAGTCCCGCCACTCGGGCTCGTTGTATCTCAGCTCATAGTTGGACCAGAGAGCTCAAGCCCCTCCGGCCGAACAAAGCTGACATCAACTCAGATGTACCATAGGGATGGATCAAGGCAAAGATGTCAGCCGCCTTGAAGTCCATCTTCAGCAGCAGCTCAACTACCCGTGCCCGAGGGGACACACATCACTGCCACGCCACCGAAGAGGACCACATTCCTACGGTTAGCCCCCGCCCGGTTGTCGGAGCGACCATGTGTCTCCCGCCTCTTTGCTCTCGGAAGGCAGACAGGCGTGCCTCTCAATCCAAAACGACAAATCAACCTCCTGCCCCGCTACATTGATCGTCCTTTCTCCCTTCTGTAAGGCCTGCAGGAGGCGCCGTTGCAAAAAGCCGTCCCCAAGCCCAGAGACGAGGATGATGGAACCCTACTTCCCCCAGCAGCGACACTGGCATAGCTCTTAATAGGGCCGCCACTGGGGAGCAACCGGACCAACCCCTGCACCCACCACATTAACCCTACCCACCTCCATGCCACCCGCACCACCAGTCACTCCATCATCACTCCCATAACTGAACGGTTCTGCATCACTCACACCATTCCACTATCCACCACAACATTACTGACACCCTTCACACTGGCGGACCACACACCACTCAGGGGACATGACCACCTCCGCATCTTCGGCACAAGACGGGGGTCCCCTCGCAAGGCATCGCCCAAGGGGACCACCACTCTTTGTCGACTGTGTCCCTCCGCATCATCGGTAGCAGATGTTATTTTGCTTTTTTCTGGACTTGGTAACATCGCCGCTGCTCTTTAGCCGGTGAGGCGCCGCTGATCTCCTCCACAGAATGTCATTATCCCCAACACCGACACAAAACACTTTTTGTCTGGGAGGTCCGATCCCCTCAGCCTCAGCGACCCCTCCACACTGCCCCGCCTCTCACTGGGTGATACACAACAGCATGAAAGGCACCGAGGCACCGGAAGCTGCCACCAGTGCCGGGCTATCCCCCCCTCCACCGGGACGCACCACAGCACTGGTTTGATGTATCGCCACATCCGAGCCGCCCTGACTGTCCGCCTTGCGGCCGATCCCTCCCCTCTCCCCCACTTTTACCACAAACAGAGACGGACCCATCGCCACATCGATGTCACACCTGTAATCTCCCTGCACCTTTGCACCGGGTCCACAGCAGAACTCGGGGGGGGTTTGGGTAGCAGGCGTGCACAGTGAGCTGACCCTGCGCTTTGCCCGGGGGGGTGCCAGGGAGGGGGGTAAGATGAAACTACCTCTTCTTGCTGCTTGGCCTGGTCTTCTTACTCTTCCTCCGGCGGCTCCCCCCAGCGGCTTCCTCTGGAGTTCATCACCAAAGAAAAGTTTCCATGCGCACTGGGGACTCGAGCACCGGATCTCTGCCATGACGCCCCTCCCTGGCTGCCGGTGTCACTGTCCTCCCCGAGCGAGTGTTTACTGCTGGCTGTCCTGCAGGGGGCCCACTGCACGAGGCCTGCTGATCTTCCTGCAGGCCGCCAGGTGGGAACTGCTGCTCGTATCATCATCATCATCCTCCTCCTCCACCTGGCTCGCAGGCTGCACCCCCTCAGCCTTTGCTCCTGTTATCACCATCTGAGAAAAATCGGTCATCATTAAGTTTTTCTTTAAAGTGGTCCGCTTTATCTAATATAAAGTTTTTCTTTTATCAAGTTTACAATCTCTTCCTTAGTGGTTAATTTCTCCATAATTTCCATCTGCGCTTCTTTGGCGCGTGTTCGCCCTGGCGCGGCACATCGCAGCTCTCCTCCCGGAGCCTCCTGATGGTCTTGGTCGCCTCTTCGTACTCACAGAGGGTGGCTCTGGACCCGGGAGGCATAGGTGACAAAGACTCCCGGGCCCCTGCACCGCCCACCTCCCCCGCATGGTCACCCTTACCCTGTGAGCACTCCGCTTCATGGCTCCACCCCGGAAGGACCGCTCTCACCCCCACCATCATGGACGTCCAGCTTCTGGGTTTCCTCTTACCTAGACTCAGGGAGGAGCTGTATTACTACTACGACCTGGTGGAACGTCTCACCCCTGAGTCCTCCATAGCGCTGGCCGGTGCTGGCTACCCCTTGCCCCCCCCGGCCTGGCCCGGAAGCAGGAGCCTGGGCTTGCCGCTCTGGCTCAGCCTGGAACCCCCCCCCTCCCTGGGAAGGGAAGAGCAGCCCAGTGGAGTGGTTCCTGGAGCTCACAGCAGCAACACACCTCTCACAGCAACAGACAGAGCTTAACGATTTAACGAGACCCCAGAGATGCACTCACTACTGCTGCTGGGTGCAGTCACTGTGTACATACATGACATTACTTATCCTGTACTGATCCTGAGTTACATCCTGTATTATACCCAGAGCTGCACTCACTATTCTGCTGCTGGTGCATCACTGTGTACATACATGACATTACTTATCCTGTACTGATCCTGATTTACATCCTGTATTATACCCGAGCTGCACTCACTATTCTGCTGCGGTGCAGTCACTGTGTACATACATGACATTACTTATCCTGTATGACTCTGAGTTACATCCTGTATTATACCCAGAGCTGCACTCACTATTCTGCTGCTGGTGCGTCACTGTGTACATACATGACATTACTTATCCTGTACTGATCCTGAGTTCATCCTGTATTATACCCCAGAGCTGCACTCACTATTCTGCTGCTGTGCAGTCATGTGTACATACATACATTACTTATCCTGTACTGATCCTGAGTTAATCCGTATTATACTCCAGAGCTGCACTCACTATTCTGCTGCGTGTGCAGTCACTGTGTACATACATGACATTACTTATCCTGTACTGATCCTGATTTACATCCTGTATTATACTCCAGAGCTGCACTCACTATTCTGCTGCTGGTGCAGTCACTGTGTACATACTGACATTACTTATCCTGTACTGATCCGAGTTACATCCTGTATTATACCCCAGGCTGCACTCACTATTCTGCTGCTGGTGCAGTCACTGTTTACATACATGACATTACTTATCCTGACTGATCCGAGTTACATCCTGTATTATACCCAGAGCTGCACTCACTATTCTGCTGCTGGTGCAGTCACTGTGTACATACTGACATTACTTATCCTGTACTGATCCGGAGTTACATCCTGTATTATATCCGAGCTGCACTCACTATTCTGCTGCTGGGGGCAGTCACTGTGTACATACATGACATTACTATCCTGTACTGATCCTGAGTTACATCCGATTATACCCCAGAGCTGCACTCACTATTCTGCTGCTGTGCAGTCACTGTGTACATACTGACATACTTACCTGACTGATCCTGAGTTACTCCTGTATTATACCCAGAGCTGCACTCACTATTCTGCTGCTGGTGCAGTCACTGTGTACATACATGACATTACTTATCCTGTACTGATCCTGAGTTACATCCTGTATTATACCCCAGAGCTGCACCACTATTCTGTGCTGGTGCAGTCACGTGTACATACATGACATTTACTATCCTGTACTGATCCTGAGTTTACATCCTGTATTATACTCCAGAGCTGCACTCCTATTCTGCTGCTGGTGCAGTCACTGTGTACATACATGACATTCCTTATCCTGTACTGATCCTGAGTTACATCCTGTATTATACCCAGAGCTGCACTCACTATTCTATTCTGCTGCTGGGCAGTCACTGTGTAACATACATGACATTACTTATCCTGTACTGATACCTGAGTTTACATCATGGTGTCTTATCCCCCAAGAATCTTTTATTTTATATAAAAATAAAAAAACATAACAATACAAACCAAACATAATACATAATATATACAAAATATATACAATATCTTACCTGCTGGTCCAGCCACATTCACTCCTAGCAAAAACAATAATTTAAAATACACCAAAATGAATAAACACCAAATACCACAACCCCCACCCAACCGATTGTCACATCCTCAACCAAACCAATAAACAATAAGACAAGCCACACTCACAAATAAACATAAATGACTATAAATATACATAAACCCACCCCACACCCTCTAATAACAAACCACCCCTCACAAATCACATCCCACACCGATTTTTTTTTTTTTTTTTATAAATATATAATAACACACACATAATACATAATACACATAACACTACACTAAACTAGACCCCTCGCCCGCACCCTCCCCTTCCCCCCAGACACTGGTCTAACGTCCAAAGTTTGCGTTAAGTAGTCCAGACCAGTGTCCAAGGTCAGTTCATAAGTCCCACCACCATCACCCCCCTCCCAACCTAACACTATGTCCCAAACCCAACTATATACAATATATACAATATATATACAGTAATTACAACATAACAAAGAAAACAGAATACAAATAAAGTCTAAACAACATCAATACAAACCACATAAAGCCCAGGTTCGGTGCCTGCAAGCCGCTACATCACTACATGCCCAGATACAAAACAAAAATCTACTGTGCAGCATCAGCCCAACACCAGGAGAGGAGATGACAGACTAAGGGACACTAAAGGAGAACCCCCTCCAAAGGAGAGAGGCCCTCCCCGTGCCCAGCCTCTCATACTCCAGAGAGCACACCTTCACCAGGTCACCCAGAATGTTCCTAACCACCTCATCCACCGGGAGGATTTTACGCTGCGTCGATACTAAACACCGTGCGTTCCACGTGTGGTACCTGACCACTAGGCTAACTAGAAATAACGTGCAGCGGTCCCGGCCACCCAGGCCTCTGAATGCTCCATAGGCCCACTCCGCATAGGAGAGACCGGCCAACCCGGGCCAATGGATGGAAGCGCCCACCCGGTTGTACACCTCTGTGTTAAAGGGGCACTGAAGCAGGAAGTGGTCCATGCTCTCCAGCAGGCCACCGCACTCCTCCCGGGGACAACCCCTTTCCTCAGAGCTCCTACACTTCAGATTGTCCCTCACACACAGCTTTCCATGGAAGCAGCGCCAAGTCACGTCCCAAAACTTCAAGGGGATCCTGATGGAATTCAATAAACTCAAACCCCCCCCCAGATCCCGACTTGGGCAATCCCTGAGGGCCAGAGGCTTCTGGAAATGGGTCAACAGAACCCTCTTGTCAAGGAGTTTCCTCGACATGGTCCTGATCTCCCACATTCCCAGACCCCACCGGCGAATCACCTTCAGAACCGGGGTAGCGTAAGCCGGAAGATGCCCATGCGGTGTACGGAGATCCTTCACTTGCCCTCCTGTCTCCCATTCCTGGAAGAAAGGCCGAAACCATCCCCTGCAGGAGTATACCCACGGAGGAGCCCTCTCTTTCCAGAGGTTTGCTACATTGATCTTGAGAAAGGTATTCACTAGGAACACCACAGGGTTGACCATACACAACCCTCCTTGTCTCCTCGTGCGGTAAGTAACCTCCCTCTTGATTAGGTTCAGCCTATTCCCCCATAACAGCTGGAAGAACAGACTGTAGACCCGAGTCCAGAGGGGCTCTGGCAACATGCACACACTGCCCAGATATATCAGCAATGGGAGCAGGTAAGTTTTAATCAAGTTCACCCTTTCCCTGAGGGTCAAAGACCAACCCTTCCACTGGTCCACCTTCTGGGCGGCGATCTTAAGCCTGCCATCCCAGTTTTGCATGGGGTAATCCCCCTGGCCAAATTCGATGCCGAGAACTTTGGCAGAGTCCTGGGGCCCTGGAAGAGTGTCCGGGAGATCAAAGCCCGGATCCCCCTCTCCCAGCCAGAGACTCTCACACTTATCCCGGTTGATCTTGGACCCAGAAGCCTCTGAGTAGCGGTCAACCTCTGACATCACCCATTGCGCCTCCCCTCCCGAGGACACGAAAACGGTGACATCATCGGCATACGCTACCACCCTTAGAGCGGCTTCCGGTGCTGCCCGGTCCATCCCGACTCCCACCAACGGCCCACGATCAACCCTCCTAAGGAATGGGTCAATCGCGAACACGTATAAAAGTGGGCTCAGAGGACAACCCTGGCGAACACCAGACCCGACCTCAAAAGAGCGGCCAATCCAACCGTTCACAAGCGGGAAACTCTCTGCCCCTGCGTACAAAACCTTAAGCCAATTGACAAACTCCCCCGGCAGGCCATACCTCAGAAGGACAGACCAGAGGTACTCGTGGTTAACCCGATCAAACGCTTTTGCCTGATCCAAGGACAGCAAGTACCCCTTCCAGTTACCAGCCCTGCCCTGCTCCACTGCCTCCCGGACACAAAGCACAGCACTAAATGTACTGCGGCCTGGAACAGAGCAGTGCTGGGTCCCCGAAAGGAGCCGGGGTGCAAACTGCACCAGCCGATTAAACAGCACCTTTGCCAAAACCTTTCTGTCCGTATTGAGAAGCGCTATGGGACGCCAGTTCTCAACACGAGATCGGTCCTTACCCTTTGACAGAATGATCAGGGCAGACCTCCTCATTGACTTAGGCAGAGCGCCCGAGGAAAGACACTCATTGAATACCTCAGTCAAGAGGGGAACCAAGGCGTCCTTAAAGGTCTTATAAAACTCAGATGTTAAGCCATCCGGACCTGGCGATTTCTTGAGGGCGAGCCCTTCAATCGCCCGGCTGACTTCCTCTTCCCTGATCATCTCTGTCAAAACATCAAGAGAGGGGTCTACTCCTGGCTCAGGGACAGCTTCAGCCAGGAAATCCGACATCACATCCCGATCTAGATCCTTCCTGCCCAAGAGGTGTGAGTAGAAGGATCTGACGACCTCCAGAATCCCTGATCTGGACCTTTTCAGGGATCCCGTACTGTCAACCAGTCCTGTGACAACTTTACCATTCACTGACATCTTGCAGTTTCTGTAAGGGTCGGGCGAGCGGTATTTCCCGTAATCCCTCTCAAAAACCAAAGATGCGTGTCTATCGTACTGACACCTCTTCAGCAAGGATTTCACTCTGGAGATGTCCTCACGACTACCTCCAGTCGAGACGAGATGCTCGAGTTTCCTCCTCAGGCCCTGATACAGGCGGTACCTGTCCAGGCTCCTGAGGCTCGAGAGCTGGCGGAAGAATCTCGCCACCCTTTTCTTGAGCATCTCCCACCACTCTGACTTACTGCTACAAAGGCCCAGCAATGGTACCTGGCTCTGAAGAAAGTCCTCAAAGGATTGTCTGATCTCCGCTTCTTCCAGGAGAGACGAATTGAGCTTCCAGTAGCCTCTTCCCATCCGGGGGGTCTCTGTAACATTCAGAGAAAACAAAATTAGACAGTGGTCGGAGAACTCCACCTCAACAACGGACACTGCTGAAGAAATGGCTTCCTCCTTTAAATAAAACCTGTCTATTCTAGACCTGCAGCTACCCCTATAATAGGTGAACCCCGCGTGGCCTGGGGTGTGCCGGATGTGGACATCCACCAGACGAGCCTCACTAGCTATGCTATTAAGAGCGACGCTATCATAAGTCAGCTTGTCTCTGGAACCTCCCCTATCCTGGGACCTCGTGACAGCATTGAAGTCCCCTCCAAAGACCACCTGCCGACTTGTAAAAAGATAGGGCTTGATCCTCATAAAGAGACACTTCCTGTCCCACTTGGACTGGGGACCATAGATGTTAATTAGGCGAAGTTCTTGTCCCTTCATGAGGACATCCAGGATCAGGCACCTCCCCATTTCTAACTCAATAACTCGTCTGCATTCTACCGGTGCGGTAAAAAGGACCGCCACTCCGCTATACGGCTCGGCCGCAAGAGACCAATAGGAAGGCCCGTGTCTCCATTCCCTCTTAGCTTTAAACACGGCCGCCAAATCTGGCAGCCTGGTCTCCTGCAAAAATAAAATGTCGGCTTCAACACGGCCGAGAAAATCAAAGGCCGCAAATCTAGCCGCATCAGACTTAATGCTGGCGACATTAATGGACGCCAGCGTCAACGGAGTGGGTGCCGCCATCATGAGTGATTGAGTTAGACGGCTTTCTTTTTACCCATCTTACCACCACCCTCGGGAAATGAACACCCCCTTTTTAGACATATTGTGGTGTCCATCTCCCTCACCTCTGATGCTTCAGGGGCAGATCCAGGACCTGCCCCCTCATCCTCGTCTCCAGACTCTGGGCCAGTCTCCCCTTCTGAGGACCCTGACTCCCCAGGGGGAGACTCGGCACCTCCAGCAGGCTCCGCCACCTCTGGCGCTTCACCCTCAGCCCCTCCATCGGCAGGAGAGGCTCCGTCCAGGGCCAGGAAACGATTTGAAAGTTCGACCAGCGGGGGGTTGGTTGCACCTTCCTTGGGTACCTTAGTCAGGGAGGGAGAAGATCTTACACCTCCCTTCTTTTTACCCTTTTTCTTCTTTTTGGCGCCACGCTTACGCTTTTCCTCTAGCCACGCCCTATTATCCTCGTCCATACTCTCATAATGGGAGGAGTCTGAGGACGTGGCACCTTCCTCTCTCTCGATCCTCCTGACCTCCTCATCCAGTACATCATCCCCTGGGGCCTCAGCGACAGGTGTGGTCTCCAGGATAGCGCCAGAGGTTGTCCCAGCAGCCCGAGACTCCCCCCGCTCTCTCTCCTGTTGACGCTTCTCTAGACGCCTTAGCTGGGCAGGCGTCTTTTTCCTGTCTTTCTTCCCTGGCCCCTCCATTCCTCCGCCTCTGCTAGTCCCCTCCCCAGCAGATTCAGCCTCATGGCTTTCATCCGCTGAGGCTGAGCCCGCATTAGCGAAGGAAAGAGGACAACGACTATACGGGTGACCGAGATCACCACACAGGTTACACCTAATCTGCCCTGTACAGGATGCAGCGAGATGGCCGACACCCCCACACAACGCACACTTCTGCACGGTGCAGTTTGCGCTGAAATGTGTGGGGTCACCGCACCTGTGACACAGCTTAGGCTGCCCCCGGTAGAAGATCAGGATCCGATCCCTCCCCAGGAAGGCTGATGAAGGGATGTGGGCGACTGAGTTACCTGAACGCCTCAACTTCACCATGAAGGTCCAGGCCCCTGACCAGATACCAAACTCATCTCTATTTTTCTCTGGTACTCCCAGTACCTCTCCATAACGATTCATCCAGGTCATGATGTCAAAGCAAGATAGTGATTCGTTACGGGTAAGAACGGTCACTTTCTTGACCTCGCTCTGGCGGGACACTGCTTGCACAGCAAAGTCCTGCCACTCGGGCTCGTTGTATCTCAGCTCATAGTTGGACCAGAAGAGCTCAAGCCCCTCCGGCCGAACAAAGCTGATATCAAACTCAGATGTACCATAGGGATGGATCAAGGCAAAGATGTCAGCCGCCTTGAAGTCCATCTTCAGCAGCAGCTCAACTACCCGTGCCCGAGGGGGACACACATCACTGCCACGCCACCGAAGACGGACCACATTCCTACGGTTAGCACCCGGCCCGGTTGTTGGGAGCGACCATGATGTCTCCCTGCCTCTTTGCTCTCGGAAGGCAGACAGGCCGTGCCTCTCTATCCAAAACGACAAATCAACCTCCTGCCCCGCTACATTGATCGTCCTT
This sequence comes from Engystomops pustulosus, assembly GCA_019512145.1. Lineage (NCBI taxonomy): Eukaryota > Metazoa > Chordata > Amphibia > Anura > Leptodactylidae > Engystomops > Engystomops pustulosus. Next base: position 137,805 of record WNYA01000389.1, read on the forward strand.
TCACCCTTCTGTAAGGCCTGCAGGAGGCGCCGTTGCAAAAAGCCGTCCCCAGAGCCCAGAGACGAGGATGATGGAACCCTACTTCCCCCAGCAGCGACACTGGCATAGCTCTTAATAGGGGCCGCCACTGGGGGAGCAACCGGACCAACCCCTGCACCCACCACATTAACACTACCCACCTCCATGCCACCCGCACCACCAGTCCCTCCATCACTCACTCCCATAACTGGTAACGGTTCTGCATCACTCACACCATTCACATTATCCACCACAACATTATTGACACCATTCACACTGGCTGGACCAGCAACAACATCAGGGGACATGACCACCTCCGCATCTTCGGGCACAAGGGACGGGGGTCCCGTCGTAGAGCATCGCCCAAAGGGGAGCCCAACTCTTGTCGCACTTGTGCCCTCCGCATCATCGGTAGCAGATGTTATTTTGCTTTTCCTGGGACTTGGTAACAATCGCCGCTGCTCTTTAGCCGGTGTGAGGCGCCGCTGATCTCCGGTCTGCACAGAATTGTCATTATCCCCAACACCGACACAAAAGAGTACCTTCTGTCTGGGAGGTCCGGAGCTCTCAGCCTCAGCGACCCCTCCACACTGACGCCGCCCCATAACCAAGTGATCAGCAGCGACAGCATGAAGAGGCACCGAGGCACGAAGAGGCACCGAGGCACCGGAAGCTGCCACCAGTGCCGGGCTATCCCCCCCTCCCACCGGGGGACGCACCACAGCACTGGATTTTGATGGTATCGCCACATCCAAGCCGCCCTGACTGTCCGGCCTTGCGGCCGATGCCTCCCCTGCTCCCCCACTGTTACCACAAACAGAGACGGAGCCCATCGCCACATCAGATGTCACACCTGTAATCTCCCTGCACCTTTGCACCGGGTCCACAGCAGAACTCGGGGGGGTTTGGGTAGCAGGGCTTGCACAGTGAGCTGACCCTGCGCTTTGCCCGGGGGGGTGTACAGGGAGGGGGGTAAAGATGAAACGTACCTCTTCTTGCTGCTTTGGCCTGGTCTTCTTACTCTTCCTCCGGCTGCTCCCCCCAGCGGCTTCCTCTGGGAGTTCATCACCAAACGAAAAGTTCTGCATGCACACTGGGGACTCGAGCAGCCGGATCTCCGCCATGAGCGCCCCTCCCTGGCTGCCGGTGTCACTGTCCTCCCCCGAGCGAGGTGTTACTGCTGGCTGTCCTGCAGGGGGCCCACTGCACGAGGCCTGCTGATCTTCCTGCAGGCCGCCAGGTGGGAACTGCTGCTCGTTATCATCATCATCATCCTCCTCCTCCACCTGGCTCGCAGGCTGCAACCCCATCAGCCTTTGCTCTCTGTTATCAGCCATCTGAGCAAATCGGTCATCATTTAAAAGTTTTTCTTCAAATGGTCCGCTGTTGTTGCAAATAAAGTTTTTTCTTTTCAGCAGTTTATCAATATCCGCTTTAAGTTTGTTAATTTCACAACATATCTCCGTCTTGCGCTTCTTAGGCGCCGTGTTCGCCCTGGCGCGGGCACATCGCAGCTCCTCCCGGAGCCTCCTGATGGTCTTGGTCGCCTCTTCGTACTCACAGAGGTGGCTCTGGACCCGGGAGGCATAGGTGGACAAAGACTCCCGGGGCCCCTGCACCGCCCAGCCTCCCCCCGCATGGTCAGCCTTACCTCTGTGAGCACTCCGCTTCATGGCTCCAGCCCCGGAAGGACCGCTCTCACCCGCACCATCATGGACGTCTGGCTTCTTACGGTGTTGCTTCACATTGGACTCAGGGGGAGTAGGAGCTGTATTACTACGACTCCTGGTGGAACGTCTCACCCCTGAGTCCTCCATAGCGCTGGCCGGTTGCTGTCCTCTCCTGCCCCCCGCCGGCCTGGCCCGGGAAGCAGGAGCCTGGGAGTCGGCTCCCTCGCTCATCCCCAGGAACCTAACTCCCTCCCTGGGAGAGGAGAGAGCAGGCCCTGGGTAGGTAGATGGATCCTCCAGGAGCTCAGGAGCACAAGCACAGAGCAGCTTCACACACAGCCACACCCTCCTCTAACGAGGTAACCGCCTCCAGAGCTGCTCTCACTATCTGCTGCTGGTGCAGTCACTGTGTACATACATGACATTACTTATCCTGTACTGATCCTGAGTTACATCCTGTATTATACTCCAGAGCTGCACTCACTATTCTGCTGGTGCAGTCACTGTGTACATACATGACATTACTTATCCTGTACTGATCCTGAGTTACATCCTGTATTATACCCCAGAGCTGCACTCACTATTCTGTAAATACTTTGGGTAGGGGCAGTTGTGAGCTCCTATCTGTCCACCATTCTCTAAATCACTGGGGATCACAGCAGTTGAATTTTTAGACATTTACCCCAATCCACAGAAAAGGACAAGTAATATAACTAATGTACCACTAGCAGAACAGTGAGTGCACTATACAGTATACATTATGGAATAATCCCTGGCTCAGACACCCAGCACCCTAGACAGGTCACCCATCCGCTCCATACTTCCAATGAGCCACTTGTTCTCTTTGTTCTATATTTTGGGAACATGGCAGCTCCCATAAAGTTCTATGGAAGTTCATTTCTAGCTATTATTTACCTCCTTCCGGCCTCTTGTGTATATTTCCCCCAAGTAAACAAGGCCACTTACCTGCCCCGGCACAAGCCGCCAACTACAGCGACTCTGACTACTATTTCCTGGATGGGAGTCACCTACAAAGCAGGTAATGCAGCCCAACTCCTAGGAACTACATTTCCCGGCATGCCTCTGGGGAGCGTGTGATGGAAGCAGTCTGCGCCTGCGTGATGTATCGGGCGCATGCGCTTTGGGAGATAATTGTTAAATTCTGTGTACCGCGGATAATTTAGGTTGAAAAGTGACTCGGTCAGCTGAGTGTAATCCATGCGGGCGGCTACGTGTTTATAGAAGCATTTCTTTATTTCTATCTATGATCAATAACATGTAGAATATCCCCTCAATGTAATCCAGTGAGCATGTCCATATAAATAGCATCAACTGTGCAGTGTCCGTATTAAAGGGGGAGGTAAGTGGTGCCATAAACCCAAGTATTGCTGCAAATAATGTGTAATAATAAGTAACTGCAAAGCAGTAAGTACAAGAAATCCCTCAGGTAGGTGGTTCCTGTGAGAGATATTGCAGGGCGGACATGTTTTATGTTGTTACTGGGGATTTTTTTAGCGTAAAATGCACTTACACTAGGGCCGTGTTCACATGGTGGAATTTGACATGGATTTGTCGAGTTTCTGGAGTGTAGAACGGCTTTAAGGGATTATCCATGAATTCTGGAGAACCACTGTGGGGGGGAAGAGGGAGGGGGCTCTGGTTTCTGCATTGCTTCAGTACTTACTTGTCACCCTGTATAAACTCGCTAGCGCTGCCCCATCATTAGCAGTGTAAAATCGCTAGCTTTATTGGAAACTTCCGAAAAAGCTAGCAAACACTGTACTGCTACAGCCTCAGAACGCCGTACCGAGCTTACAGCGCTCTGACGTATTCATGAGGGGGGCAGTCTTTCCCGGACCGCCCCTCCCACTCCATAGGCCGGCGGTGACTGCCGGGGTTCATGCGGAAGTCACCGCCTCCTCGGACCGCCCCCTCATGAATACACCGGACCGCTGTAACCTCAGTCCAGCGTTCTAAGGCTATGGCAGTGCAGTGTTCGCTTATTTTATCGGAGGGTTAGCTGGTTAACAAGGTTAATAATGCTCCTAGAGTGTTTTTTTTTTTAGGAGACCTACCACGAGGAATCTGAAGTAGATGTGATGGTGGATTCCTCCTGCTGCCTCTGCCCTGATCTGTAATTTAATAATCCTGGAACCTAATATGACTTATTTAAAACTTTACAGGCGGTCCCCTACTTAAGAACACTCGACTTACATACGCCCCCTAGTTACAACGAACCACTGGATGTTGGTAATTTTTGTACTTTAGTCCTAGCTACAATAACAGCTGTAAACGTTATCACAGTGTCTGTATTAATCTTTTATTGTTATCCTTATCTTATGACAACCCAACATTTTAAAATCCATGTCACAGAGACCAAAAAAGTTTCTGGCTGGGTTACATGATAAAATATACAGTTCCGACTTACATACAAATTCAACTTAAGAACAAACCTACAGACCCTATCTTGTATGTAACCCGGGAACTGCCTGTATTTTAGTAATATGTAAAATAAACCGTAAGGGCTACTTGGGCGAAGCCTTGGCTCCCAGTGCCGGCCAGGCTGGTACCCCAGGAGCCTCTACAGTTAATTTACATCTTGCTAAAAATAGAGTTCTTCAGCCCCTTACCGATGTGCGCTGTAATAGTACGGCGCGTGTCGGGTGCAGGTACATGGAGGGCTCACAGGTTGAGCCCTCTCCAGCCGGTAAGTCATTGCTGCACATTGCAGCAAGACTTACCACTGACACACACTGATTGCGGGTGTTATCCCTTCGGTCGCTATCGGCAAAGCTGCCGGAGGCTTCAAAAAGATGGTGGGGCATGGGCAGCGCCATCTTGGTGGAGATCGCCGCTCCCAGATGACTCATCAGTCACCATGACAGCCTCGAGTCTTCCTAAGACCCGAGGCTGTCTCATTTAACCCATTTTATTACAATGTGCGATTTGAACATTTTAATGAATGAGGTAAAAATCCCCATATACTGCCATACAGTAGTATGGCAGTATAGGTAGGATCAATCAACAACCGAGGGTTAAAGTAGACCTAGGGAGTCTGAAAATGTAAAAATAAAATGATATTAAAAAAATGTTAAAATTAAATAAAAAGTGATCAGAATGCTGTACAGTCCTAAAAATGTCGCACAAAATGACACCACCCACCACTTTTTCTGTACACCAACGTATGAAAAGTTATTAGTGCCAGAAAGATGGAAAAATAAAAAATTTTTTGTAGGAGGTTTTTATTTTTGTATGTTGAACATTATAAAACACCTATCACAATTGGTTATCCCCGTTAATCGTACCGACCCAAAATAGTGAGGCTCATTTGGGCGCCAGTGAAAGCCGTATATCCAAGCCCACAAATAATGCGTTTTTTCACCATTTTTACTGCATTTGGAATTTTTTCTCCACTCCCCAGTACACGGCATGCAGAATTATATACCATCCTATGAAGTGCAATTTGTTAAAGAAGGTGAAGAAATCAGGATACCTTCTTGAGGCTACCCATATTTGATGGTGAGGTTTCGAGAATACTAATACAAACCAAGAGCAAAAAACGGTGTGCCACACGGCAAAGTACAAGAAATAAACAATCTTTATTGGATTACCACATATGAAAACAAGACAAACCCACAAGAATAATCAATTAAAACGTACAAAGTACATACAACAAAGCTGCCACGTTGTTACACACAAGGTAAGTATACACCAACCACCCCCCCTCACATGTTAATGTAGTATTCCTGAGGATAACTAGTAAACACCCGCTGTGTGCTAGCTATTCCCATCAGAGGACCAAAGAGTAAGACAAGTTAAAGTGCATGTTATGCAAGGTAACTGCATTCTACATAAGGCCTAAATACATTACCTGCACATGGAACTGGTATGTTCCAATGGGGAAGTTGCTGAGTGAGGTCTCGGAATGATGTGGGGGGGAAAGGAGGTCTCCCCCGCGTTTCGTCTCCTGCTAAACTTCCTCAGGGTTAGAAGTGCCCCCTAGAATGCCAAACTCCCTTATATACCTCCATCCTACCTGCCTCCGGGTGCACCTGGGTCAAACCATATCAAGTCAGCGCGGTACGTGCGCCGGAAGTGTACGTGCGCCAGAAGTGTGCCGCACGTGCGCCGGAAGTGTCGCCACCAAAGATGTCCAAGCAAGTATCGCGATATCTGGTTGCCAAGCAATCAGTGTATACATCTAAGTTAACCAGTGTAAGAGGAGGCCGCTGCCAATCATATCCTAGGATGCGTAAGACGGCGAAATAAAATGAGATACAGGTAAGTATCGTTCTGAATGATAATGACAGACACGCATAGTTACTCCCTGTCCTAGGTATTTAACATCATGAATTATAATACACAGCATGAAAAAATATATAGAAAGGTATAAATAAATACAGGTCCAAATTATCAGTGCATCGAATAATATATATTACTCCTATAGTAGGCAGCATTATTTGCACATAGATTGCCATTCAGTAGGACAAAATTATATATATATTATATATAAGCGAACGCAGCACTTTGGTGCATACATGGCGAACCAGGTGAAACCCTAGTGGGAGGAAACAAAAACGAAATCTCCACCGGGAAACCAAAAAATAGAATAAGAAATTAACATAAATAGATCAAGTGGTTGTAACAGTAAAAATGCAGGTGTTTAATGTCAAATAAAAATCGACAATAAATGCAATAAAGGTGCATGACGCCAACATATGGCTCGTTTGATAATATAGTGTGAAATGCTTATAATAAATAAATTTTTTTAAATCACTCTGTAAACACGTGCGCTTTCACATGTGACGAGTTTATTTAGTGGTCAACATAAAGTGAGGTCGTTATGAGCATACAAGTCATAAAGGAGTAGTTTTAGTCCTCCAACGAATAGAAAGAATTACTAAATTACTTACTACTGAGCTGAGTCTTCCGCTGAGGATGTTTCGTCCTCAGAATGGGAGACTCAGCATCTCCTGAAAGCCCTCCCGCCCTCTCCGGAACCTCACCCTCAACCTCTGAGGCAGAGACGTTGTCACACACTGGCTGGACCAGCACCAACATCAGGGGACATGACCACCTCCGCATCTTCAGGCACAAGGGATGGGGGTCCCCCCACAGAGCATCGCCCAGAGGGGACCCCAACTTGTGTCACACTTGTGCCCTCCGCATCATCGGTAGCAGATGTTATTTTACTTTTCTTAGAGGAAGGTAGGAGTCGCCGCTGATCTTTGGCTGGTATGTGGTACCGCTGATCCCCCCCTTCCTCAGCACTCCTCTGCAGACTCCTCTCAGCACTCCTCAGCCTCAGCGACCCCTTCACACTGCCGCCGCCCCCCACCTAAGTGGTCAGCGGCAACAGCATGAAGAGGCACCGAGGCACTGGAAGCTGCCGGAAGGCACCACAGCACTGGATTTCGATGGTATCGCCACTGCCGAGCTGCCTTCCGGCCGATGCCTCCCCTGCTCCCCCACTGTTACCACAAACAGAGACGGAGCCCATCAGGTTTATCTGTGATCTCCCTGCACCTTTGCACCGGGTCCACAGCAGAACTCGGGGGGGTTGGGTAGCAGGGCTTGCACAGTGAGCTGACAGCCCTGACACGGGCACTTCGCAGCTCCTCCCGGAGCCTCCTAATGCTCTTGGTTGCCTCTTCATACTCACAGAGGTGGCTCTGGACCCGGGAGGCATAGGTGGACAAAGACTCCCGGGGTCCCTGCACCGCCCAGCCTCCCCCCGCATGGTCAGCCTCCCCCTGCACCGCCCAGCCTCCCCCCGCATGGTCAGCCTTACCTCTGTGAGCACTCCGCTTCATAGCTCCAGCCCCAGAAGGACCGCTCTCACCATCATGGACCATCATGGACATCCAGCTTCTGGGTCTTTCTCTTTACACTGGACCCAGGGGGAGTAGGAGCAGCACTGCTGCGACTCCTGGTGGAACGTCTCACCCCTGAGTCCTCCATAGCGCTGGCCGGTAGCTGGCTACCCCTGCCCCCCGCCGGCCTGGCCGCAGTCACTGTGTACATACATGACATTACTTATCCTGTACTGATCCTGAGTTACATCCTGTATTCTACTCTAGAGCTGCACTCACTATTCTGCTGCTGGTGCAGCTCCTTTCTGGATCGATGTTTTGTGACATTATTGCATGGACGGATGAGAATTTTGGTTTCGTATAACACTAGTTACAAATTGTTTAGATGCCTCATTCAGATTTTCCAATCTTCTTAACTTTCTTCATATTCTTACCATAGATTTCTGTATCCTAAAGATGATTATTGATGAAGGTTTATAAAGCTGTACATATATCCATTTATAAGGAGATCCCCAGGGTATACCGGCTGTAATATATCATTATACAGGAGATCCCCAGGTTAATACAGCTGTACATATATCATTATATACAGGAGATCCCCAGGGCTATACCGGCCTGACATATATCATTAATACAGGAGATTCCCCAGGTTATACCGGCCTGTACAATTATCATCCTATATACAGGATATCCCAAGAGTTATACAGGCTGTACATATCTCATTATAGACAGGAGCATACCCAGCGTTTTTTATACGGCTGTACATATACAGTTTTGCGACTAAACACCAAACTAACCGCTCAGCAGTAATAACCAGGATTTCCTCATTTATCCTACAAATTCAGATGTTTTTCTGCGCCTAATAATCATTAGACTGGGGGCAGGACAACACCCCATGTTACCCCCTGTGAGGGCATGTTACCCCCTGTGAGGGCATGTTACCCCCTGTGAGGGCATGTTACCCCCTGTGAGGGCATGTTACCCCCTGTGAGGGCATGTACCCCCGTGAGGGCAGTTACCCCCCCCCCCCCCACCCCTTTTAACCCCACTGTGAGGGCTGCTACCCCCTGTGAGGGCACTTTAATAATTCACCTGTAACACGATCTCAGTAAATATTACCCGGTAAAGTAAATTCCACAATACGACAGGACGCTTCTTAATGGGGTGGAATGAGGGTACAGCTTATATATATATATATATACATTTTATATATTGATCATAATAATCCAACAATCTGACACTGGGATATAGAAGAAACATTAATGAGGCTACGGGAAGCTGAAGCTCTGGAATCCAGCTGGCAAGTCGGCCAACCGAGCCCAGCATCTAAATCTCCACCATCCTCCTGCTGGGGACTGGAAAATAACTATCAAAACAGGCAGTCCCCGGGTTACATACAAGATAGGGTCTGTAGGTTTGTCTTAAGTTGAATTGTATGTAGTCGGAACTGATATTTTACATGTAATCCCAGACCAGAACTTTTTGGTCTCTGTGACAATTGGATTTTAAAATGTTGGGTTGTCATAAGAACGGATAACACTAAAGTCATTACAGACGCTGTGATAACTGTACAGCTGTATTGTAGCTAGGGACTAAAGTACAATAAATTACCAACATCAGTGGTCCGTTTGTAACTAGGGGTGTTGTAAGTCGGGTGTTCTTAAGTAGGGGAGCCTGTACAAAGGAAAACATTACAAAAAGCAATAACGTCTCAATAAAGAAATAAAGAATTATAATTATCCATACTAGGGGGGGGGAGGGGCAGATGAGTGTGCCCCAAAGAGGGAGATACCATGGAGTCATCAGCATAGAAACCCCAGTCCTGTAGGAGGGGAGGACATCAGGATTTGGTGACAGGGGAGGGGGTAACCCCTATTAAAGTGCATAATACCAAAACATTTGTCTTTTGGATCTAATACCATTCAGCCCAGTCGAGGGAACCTCCTGAAACGTCGGATGGACCCCACAGAAACTTTTGCATTTTGGTGCAAATTTAGGCCACAAAAACCCTCCAGCTGAAGGTGGGAAAATGAGAAGCAACACTGAGTCTGGTGCAGAGCAGCTCATCTCCGAGCAGCCGAGCTCAGCAGGACCACACAGACACACCTCAGCCTCTGTTACAAAAAAAGGTTTCATGACCCTTCTATTGACAAAACACATGCTGCAGAAGCAGCAGCTCAGAGCAGGAGGGAAGAGAAGTGTAACGTGTTGCAAGATATGAGAGGGGGGGGGGGAGACAGTACAGAGAAGTGTCCCAGTGTAGCAGGATAGAAGAGGAGCGGGAACTGCAGTTAGGGACAGAGAAGTCCCCGTGTAGTATGATAGAAGAGAAGTGTGTGGGAGCTGCAGACAGGCCAGAGAAGTGTCCCCCGTGTAGCGGTAGAAGAGGAGCGGGACTGCAGGGGGGACAGAGAAGTCCCGTGTAGTATGATAGAAGAGAGTGTGTGGGACTGCAGATCAGGACATGGGACAGTAAGTGGTTTTCCCCCCCCCCCCCCCCCCCCATGTCGCAGGATAGACAGAAGAGAGGTGTGGGAGCTGCAGACAGGACAGATAAGGTCCTCCCGTGTAGCAGGAGTAGAAAGGAGAAGTGAGTAGGAGCTGCAGACAGGACAGGAGAAGTGTCCCGTGTAGCAGGCATGACACAATGGTGTTGAGGAGGATACTGACCAGAATTACAGGGGTGGCAGCAGTAATAAGACACTGGGGGATCCCCTCCAGGAGAATAGCCCTGCTGAGGAGGTTAACGGGGCAGGGTGTCACACACCTGGTTGCTGTGAGGAGGGGCACTGGGTGCAGGGTGTCACCAACCTGGGTGCTGTGAGGCGTATGGGTGCAGGGTTGTCCACCACACCTGGGTGCGAGTGCTGAGGAGGTCACTGGGTGCAGGGTGTCACACACCGGGTGCTGCTGGGAGATCACTGGGTGCAGGGTTGTCACACACGGGTGCTGCTGAGGAGGTCACTGGGGTGCAGGGTATGTCACACACCTGGTGATGCTGAGGAGGTACTGGGGGCAGGGTGTCACACACCTGGGTGATGCTGAGAGGCACTGGGTGCAGGGTGTCACACACCTGGGTGTGCTGAGACGATCACTGGGTGCAGGGTGTCACACACTTGGGGGTACTGCTGAGGAGGTCAACTGCGGTGCAGGGTGTTAACACACCTGGGTGCTGCTGTGGGGGTCATCTCATGCTGGGGTGCCGGAGAGAAGACAGAGAGGAGCTGGTAGGAGGAGCACATGTAAGAGCCCGAATCTAACATTGTGCCGAAACTGCACCTAAAGGAAAGTGATTAATAAGAGGCCGGAGCTCATCACAGATGGATGGAACTTGTCATAATTCTGCCGCAACAATGCACCAGAATATAGACGCAGAACCACCTCTCACACAGGATATACAGGCAGGGGGCGGGGCTGTGACTACCTCTCACACAGGATATACAGGCAGGGGGCGGGGCTGCTGACTACTCTCCACACCGGATATACATGGCAGGGGGCGGGGCTGTGACATACCTCTCAAAAAGGATATACATTGCAGGGGCGGGGCTGTGACTACCTCTCACCACAGGAATATAAGCAGGGGGCGGGGGCTTGTGTGACTACTCTCACAGGATATACAGGCAGGGGGCGGGGGATATGACACAGGATATACAGGCAGGGGGGCGGGGTGTGACACCTCTCACACAGGATATACATGCAGGGGGCGGGGATGTGACTACCTCTCAAAACCCAAAAAAAAACCAAGGGGGGGGGGGGATTTTTTTTTAATTAACATGAGGGGGCGGCGGCTGTGATACCTCTCACACGGGATAGACAGGCGGGGGCGGGGCGTGACTACTTCTAACAGGATATACAGGGGCAGGGGGCGGGGCTTGTGACTACCTCTCACACAGGAGTATAAATGCAGGGGGCGGGGCTGTGACTAACTCGCACCCAGCGATATACATGCAGGGGCGGGGCTGTGATACTCTCACACAGGATATACAGGCAGGGGCGGGGCAACTGTGACTTCCTCCAGGATCTACAGGCAGGGGACGGGGCTATGAAACAGGGATATACAGGCAAGCGGGCGGGGCTGTGACTACCTCTCAACAGGATATACAAGGCAGGGGGCGGCTGTGACTACCTCTCACACAGGATATACAGGCAGGGTGGCGGGGCTGTGATACCTCTCACACAGATATTACAGGACAGGGGGCGGGGCTGTGACGACTCTCACACAGGATATACAGGCAGGGGGCGGGCATGTGACTACCTCTCACACAGGAGTCAGGCATGGGGCGGGCTGTGACTACATCTCACACAGATATACAGGCAGGGGGCGGGGCTGTGACTACCCCTCACACAGGATATACAGCGCAGGGGGCGGGGCTGTGACTACTGACTTGTGACTTGCAGGTCAGATCCTCCTGGTGCAGTGATCAGTGATCTCCTGCTCCTGACATCTTTATAATGAGGTGCGAGGTCTCCTCCTGTGTGCGGCTCCTGTGCCCCCGAGCAATTAGGAATCACCAACAATGGATTAACAATTCATTTACTTGTTCCGATTCATTGACTGGAGCTTTTCTAATTGACCCTGGAGCGGAGGCGCAACTGGAGAGCAATTAGGAGGAGACGCGTGCGGATACATGAGCGCCGGAGGCAGAACGAGGCGTGAAACCAGGGGATCCCTGCATCACTGCACCCTCAGGTCCTAAAGGTTGTCACAGCTCCGCCCCTTCAGCTATAATATAATATAACCAGTGACTGTCACACGTCCATATATCTGCTATGAGGATACATTGTATAGCGAAAACTTCCAAATAGAGTCCACAAGTACAGTGACAGCAATGTATAATGCCGCCACATACATCATACAGCGCCCGCATATCACTGCCCTACAGTGTCCGTGTAACGCCACAGCGTGGAAGGGGTTAATAATCAAGTCTTTCTTCTCTCCTATCGCCCTCCATAGGTCTTACCGCCCCCTATGGCCAACCCTGGATCTGCAGGATGGACAGGTCTATCGAATGTCGCTCTGACCTATGAGGAGAGGTCATCACGGAGCGCGGCGCCCCATGGCGGTATGAGGCGTATTCACACACAGTGGCGGTATGAGGCGTATTCACACACAGTGGCGGTATGAGGCGTATTCACACACAGTGGCGGTATGAGGCGTATTCACACACAGTGGCGGTATGATTAACCATTAATATCCCATGGCAGATATCACTGTATTCACTGACAGGCAGCAGAGATCTTGAATGGAAAAAAGTTATTCTAAAGTTATAAACTTTTCCGGAGTCTGCAGTGGGGCCCCTGAGCTGTGGGTGAATGGGGGCCCCTCATACACCCCCACACCCAGTATATGGAAGATTTAGTGATTTTCCTGTTTTCCTCTATTTTTGTTGCTGGGATGCGGCTGTGATGAAAGCTCCGGCGCGGATCCTCGGAAGATGAAGGCGTGGCGTCCTTGAGCTGCGTCTCCCATGTTGGCGGGGGGGGGGTTGCAGATATGACAATCACTTTGATACGGATGCGCCCTGTAATCTGAATCAGTGTGGTAGAGCGAGGGGCCCTGGGCCCCGCACCGGCTCACGGGGGTCTGCGCCAAGAATGAGTCCCCTCCGCTTATTGTTCAGGGGGATGTGGAATTCCTGCGTAATGATGGTCCCGGTCATAGAGACCATCCTGACAGCCGCCGAAATACCAGAGAGGATCCAGCACCAAGGAGGAGTACAGAGCCTCATCTCCACATTAACCCCTCCACTGCCTCCCAGCGTCCGACAACAACCAAAACAATATCAACTACTGACACATTGTAACAAAATGTAACTATATATAACAGAGAGTAATAGATTGTATCCCCCTGTACAGTCTCCTCTCCCCGGGGTGTAATGGCTGATAACGGAGAGTAATAGAGTTGTATCCCACTGTACAGTCTCCTATCCCCTGGGATGTAATGGCTGATAAACAGAGAGTAATAGATTGGTATCCCCTGTACAGTTCCTCTCCCCGGGATTGGTGTACATGCTGATAACAGAGAGTAATAGAGTGTATCCCCCTGTACAGTATCCTTCCCCGGGGTTGTTGTAATGGCTGATAAACAGAGAGTAATTAGATTGTTCCCCCCTGTACAGTCTCCTTCCCCGGGGTGTAATGGTGATAACAGAGAGTAATAGATTGTATCCCCCTGTACAGTCTCTCTCCCGGGATTAATGGCCTGATAACAGAGAGTAATAGTTTGGTTATCCCCCGGTCAGTCTCTCGCCCCTGGATGTAGTGGCTGCTAACAGAGAGTAAAGATTGGATCCCCCTGTAAAGTCTCCTCTCCCCATGGATGTAGTGGTGATAAAGAGAGTACGTAGATTGTATCCCCCCCTGTACAGTCTTCCTCTCACCGGGAGTTGTAGTGGCTGATAACAGAGTAGTATAGATGTATCCCCCATGTACCAGTCTCCTCTCCACGCGGATGTAATGGCTGATAAACAGAGAGTAAGATGATTGTATCCCCCCTGTACAGTCTCCCTATCCCTGGATGTAAGTGGCTGATACAGAGAGTAATAGATTGTATACCCCCCGTACAGTCTCCGCTCCCGGGATGAAGGGCTGATAAACAGAGAGTAATAAGAGTTTATCCCCCCTGTACAGTCTCCTCTCCCCGGAGGTAATGGCTGAAACAGGAGTAAATAGATGTATCCCCCCTGTACAGTTCCTCTCCCGGGATGTATGGCGGAAACCGAGAGTAATAGATGTATCCCCCCTGTACAGTTCATCTCCCTGGGGTGTAATGGCTGATAACAGAGCGTAAAGATTGATCCCCCCCTGTACAGCTCTCTCCCTGGGGTGTAATGGCTGATAACAGAGGTAATAGATGTATCCCCCCCTGTACAGTCTCCTCTCCGGGGGTAATGGCTGATAACAGAGAGTAATAGATTGTATCCCCCTGATACGTCTCCTATCCCCCAGGATTGTAATGGCTGATAACAGAGGAGTAATAGATGGTACTCCCCCCTGTTACAAGCTCCTCTCCCGGGAGTAAGGGCTGATAAAAGAGAGTAATAGATGTTCCCCCCCCTGTACAGTCTTCCTCTCCCGGATGTAATAGCTGATAACAGAGAGTAATAGATTGTATCCCGCCCCTGTGACAGTCTCCTCTCACCGGGATGTAAATGCTGATTAACAGAGAGTAATAGATTGTGATCCCCCCCCTGTACAGTCTCCCTCTTCCCGGGGGTATGGCTGGATAACAGAGAGTACATAAGATTGTATCCCCTGTACGTCTCTCCCCGGGGTTGGATGGTGATACAGAGAGTAATAGATGTATCCCCCCCTGTACAGTCTCCCTCTCCGGGAGTATGGCTGATAACAGAAGAGTAATAGATCGATCCCCCCCGGTACAGTCTCATCTCCACCCGGGATTAAGGCCTGATACACAGGAGAGTAAGAGATTTGATCCCCCCTTTCCAGTTCCTCTCCCAGGGGTGTAATCGGCTGATAGCAGAGAGTAATTAGATTGTAATCCCCCCTGTACAGTCTCCTCTCCGGGTGTAATGGCTGATAACAGAGAGTAATAGATTGTATCCCCCCCTCGTTACTAGTCTCCTCTCCCCGGCGATGTAATGGCTGAAACAGATGGGAGTAATAGATTGTATCCCCCTGTAAAGTCATCCTCTCCCGGGGTGTATGGCTGAAACAGAGAGAATTAGATTGTATACCACCCTTACAGGTTCTCTTCCCGGGGTGTAATGGCTGATAACAATGACGAGAATAGATTGTATGCCCCCCCTGTACAGTCTCCTCTTCCCGGGTGTAATGGATGATACCAGAGAGTAATAGATTGTATCCCCCCTGTACAGTATCTCTTCCCGGGATGTTAATGGCTGATAACAGAGAGTAATAGATGTATAACCCGGTGACAGTCTCCTCTCCCCGGGATGTAAATGGCTGGAAACAGGGAGTACTAGATTGTATCCCCTGTACAGTCTCCTCTCCCGGGGTGTAATGGCTGATAACAGCGAGTAATAGATTGTATCCCCCCTGTACAGTCTCCTCTCCCCGGGGTGTAATGGCTGATAACAGAGAGTAATAGATGTATCCCCTGTACAGTCTCCTTCTCCCCGGGATGTAATGGCGATACAGGATGAGTAATAGATGGATCCCCTTGTACAGTCTACTCTCCCGGGAGTAATGGTGATAACAGAGAGAATAGATTGTATCGCCCTGTACAGTATCCCTCTCACCAGGGCTGTAATGGTGATCACAGAGAGTAAAGATTGTAACCCCCCCCCCCTGTACAGTCTCATCTCCGGGGTAGTGTAATGGTGATAACGGAGAGTAATAGATGTATCCCCTGACAAGTCTCCTCTCCCCGGGGTGTAATGGCTGATAACAGCGAGTGTTCCCCTGGTGATTACTATGTATGTCGCTCTCTCCATGTGTGAGTCTCAGAGCGGACACTTGTGACTTGTTCTTACTGGTTGTTTCCGGGGGATGAGATGCTTCAGTTAAACCTGTCTCCCTGCGGTGTACATGGGGGTCGGCTTGATGGGTCCGGGGGGCAGAGCTGCAGACTGAGGCCAGAGCTGAAATGTTCCTCCCCCCGACTATATTCCAGCACATGGTCATATATTGTATTATACTCCAGAGCTGCACTCACTATTCTGCTACAAAATACTTTCAACTCACCCTGCTGCTCCAGTCACACACATTATATAATAATAACAACAACAAAACATAAACCAGAATCATTACCCCACCCCCAGCCAATGAGCACACCGAAAACTATGACACAAAACAACATAAACCACAAAGATAACATCCCACACCCAGAAATACACTTTTTTTTCTTTTGCCTTAATAAGCAAATAAATACCCCAAACCGTACCACAAGTAGCATAAATAAAATAACACCTCCCCCTCCCCCCAGACACTGGTCTTACGTCCAAAGTTCGCACTCAGTAGTCCAGACCAGTGCCCAGGATTAGTCCATAGTCCAAAAAAACAGTCCTCATAATCCCCCCCCTTACTCCCCTAACCTAACGGCAACCCCACCCCAATCCGCCATATATACATATATATACATAATAAAACTAAGAAAACAAAATCATGAAGGCTCAAACAAACATCAATCAACCACATAAACCAGGGCCCATCAAGCCCCAATCATACATGCCCAGAAACAAAGACAAAACTCTACTGGCAAGCAATCAGCCAACCACGGAGAAGGAGAGACAGACTAAGGGACACTAAGTGATGAACCCCTCAAAGGAGAGAGGCCTCCCCGTGCCCAGCCTCTCATAATCCAGAGAGCGCACCTTCACCAGGAGGGGAGAGGAAGGACATAAGGGAGACACTAAGGGAGGAGGTCCTCCCCGTGCCCAGACTCTACCCCACCATCAGAGAGCGCCCTTCACCAGGAGCGGAGAGAGGACAGATAAGGCGACACAAGGAGAGAGGCCTCCCCGTTGCCCAGCCTCTCATGCTCCAGAGAGCGCACCTTCACAGGGGGAGAGAGACCAGATTAAGGGACACTAAGTGAACCACCTTCCCGGGCCCAGCCCTATCATGCTCAAGAGAGCGCACCTTCACCAGGAGGGAGAGGAAGATAGGGACATAGGAGAGAGTCTCCCCGTGCCCAGGCTCTCATACTCCAGAGAGCGCAACTTCACCAGGAGGGAGAGGACAGACTAAGGGACATAAGGAGAACCCCCTCCAAAGGAGAGAGGTCATACCCGTGCCCAGCTCCTCATTACTCCAGAGAGCGCAACCTTCACCAGGAGGGAGAGGAAAGATAAGGGCACTAAGGAGAGAGGTCCTCCCGTGCCCAGCCCTCAATACTCCAGAGAGCGCACCTTCACCAGGAGGGGATGAGGACAGAATAAGGGGCACTAAGGAGGAGGCCCTCCCGTGCCCAGCCTTCATACTCCAGAGAGCTCACCTCACAGGAAGGGAGAGGACGACTAAGGGAACACTACGGGAGAGAGGCCCTCCCCGTGCCCAGCACTCTCCACTTCCAGAGAGCGCACCTCTCACCAGTAGGGAGGAGGACAGGACTAAGGGACATAGGAGAGAAGACGGTCCTCCCAGTGCCCGAAGCCCTCATACCAGGGAGCGACCTCACAGTAGGGAGAGGACAGGGACTAAGGGGACACTAAGGAGGGAGGTCCCCCAATGACCAGCCTCTCATACTCCCAGAGAGCGCACCTCACGGCAGGGGGAGCCGACAGGACTAAGGGGCAATAAGGAGAGAGGTCCTCCCCGTGCCCAGCCCCTCATATCCAGAGAGCGCACCTTCACAGGCGGGAGAGGAACAGACTAAGGGAGGACATAGGAGAGAGGTCCTCCCCGTGCCCAGCCTCTCATACTCCAGAGAGGCACCCGTCACCATGAGGGGAGAGGACAGACTAAGGGGACACTAAGAGAGAGGCACCTCCCCGTGCCAGCTTCAACTACAGAGAGCGCACCTTCACCAGGAGGGAGAGGACAGACTAAGGGACACTAAGGGAGAGAGGTCCCTCCGTGCCCAGCCTCTCATCCTCAAGAGAGCGCACCCTGCACCAGGAGGGAGAGGACAGACTAAGGGACACTAAGGGAGAGAGGCCCTCCCAGTGCCCAGCCACCTAATAACTCCAGAGAGCGCACCTTCACCAGGAGTGGGATGAGGGACCGATGAGGGAAACTAAGGGAGAGGCCTCCCCGTGCCCCAGACCCTCATACTCCAGAGAGGCACCTTCACCAGGAGGGGATGAGAAAGACTAAGGGACAATAAAGAGAGAGGTCCTCCCGTGCCCAGCCTTCATACTCCAGATGAGCGCACCTTCACCAGGGGGGGTAGAGGACAGACTAAGGGACACAAAGGAGAACCCCCTCCAAAGGAGGAGAGGGTCCTCCCGGGCCCAGCCTCTCAACTCCAGAGAGACGCACCTCACCAGGAGGGGAGAGGACATGACTAAGGGACACTAAGGAGAGAGGCCTCCCCGTGCCCAGCCCTCATACTCCAGAGAGCGCACCTTCACCAGGAGGGAGACGACGACTAAGGGGCATAAGGAGAGAGTCCTCCGTGCCCAGCCCCTCATAACTCCAGAGAGCGCACTTCACCAGGAGGGAGAAGACAGAAAAGGGACACTAAGGAGAGAGGTACTCCCCGTGACCAGCCTCTCATATCCAGGAGGAGCGCACTTTCACCAGGAGGAGAGGACAGACAGGGACACTAAGGAGAGAGGCCCTCCCCGGTGCCAGCCTCTAATACGCCAGAGAGCCACCTTCACCAGGAGGGAGGACAGACTAAGGGACATCTAAGGAGAGGGTCCTCCCCGGGCCCAGCCTCTCATCCTCAAGAGAAGCGCACCTTCACAGGAGGGACAGAGGACAGACTAAGGGACACTAGGAGAGAGGCCCTCCCCGTGCCAAGACCCTCATACTCCAGAGAGGGCACCTTCACAGGAGGGGACGGAGGCAGACCTAAGGGACAAAGGAGAGAGGCCTCCCCGTTGCCCAGCCCCTATTACTCCAGAGAGCGCACCTTCACCCAAGGAGGGAGAGGACAGACAAGGGACCACTAAATGAGAGGAGTCCTCCCCGTGCCCCAGCCTCTTCATACTCCAGAGAGCGACCTTCACCAGGGGTACGAGGACAGGGATAAGGGACAAGTGAGACGAAGGCCCTCCCGTGCCCAGCCTATCATACTCCAGATGGCGACCTTCACAGGAGGGAGACGGACAGATAGGGACACTAAGGAGAGAGGTCTCCCCGTGACCGCCTCTCAACTCCAGAGAGCGCACCTTCAACCAGGAGGATGAGAGGACAGACTAAGGGACACTAAGGAGAGAGGCTCCCAGGTGCCCAGCCACTCATACTCCAGAGAGCGCACCTCACCAGGAGAGGAGAGGACCAACTAAGGGACACTAAGGAGAGAGGCCCTCCCCGTGCCCAGCCTCTCATACTCCAGAGAGCGCACCTTCACAGGAGGAGAGGACAGACTATAGGGACACTAAGGAGGCGAGGTCCTCCCCGGTGCCCAGCCTCTCATACTCCAGAGAGCGCACCTTCACAGGACGGGAGAGGACAGACTAAGAGGACACTAAGGAGAGAGGTCCTCCCGCGTTGCCCATGCCTCCAATACTCCAGAGAGCGCACCTTCACCAGGGGGAGAGGGCCAGCTAAGGGACATAGGAGGGAGGTCCTCCCGTGCCCAGCTCCATACTCCAGCGATGCGCACCTTCACAAGGAGGGAGAAGTAAGACTAAGGGGGACACTAAGGAGAGAGGCCCTCCCCCGTGCCACGCCTTCATACTCCGAGAGCGCACTTCACCCAGGAGGAGAGGACAGACTAAGGGGACATCTAAGGAGAGAGGACCTCCACGTGCCCAGCCTCTCAACTCCAGAGAGTGCACCTTCCCACCAGGAGGGGAGGCACAGACTAAGCGGGCACTCAGGAGAGAGGTCCTCTCCCCGTTGCCCAGCCTCTCATACGCCAGCGAGCGCACCTTCACAAGGAGGGGGGGGGGGACAGGACTAAGGGCCGCAATAAGAGAGAGGTCCTCCCGTGCCCAGCCCTCTCATACTCCAGAGAGCGCACATATCACCAGGGGGAGAGGACGGACTAAGGGACACTAAGGCGAGAGGTCCTCCCACGTGCCCAGCTTCATACTCCAGAGAGCGCACCTTCACAAGGAGGGGAGAGGGCAGACTAAGGGACACTAAGGAGAGAGGCCATCCCGTGCCCAGCCTCTCATCTACTCCAGAGAGCGCACCTTCACCAGGAAGGGAGAGGACAGGACTACAGGGAACACTTAAGGAGAGAGGCACTCCCCGTGCCCAGCTCTCAACTCCAGAGAGCGCACCTTCACCAGCGAGGGAGGACAGACTAAGGGACACTAAGGAGAGAGGCCCTCCCCCGTGCCCAGCCTCTCCATTACTCCAGAGAGCGCACCTCACCAGAGAGGGAGAGGACAGGGACTACGGGACATAAGGAGAGAGGTCCTCCCCGTTGCCAGCCTCTCTACTCAGAGAGCGCACCTTCACCATGGGGAGGAGGGACCGGACTAAGGGTACACTAGGAGAGAGGCCTCCCCGTGACCAGCTCTCATACTCCAGAGAGCGCACCTTCATAGGGGGAGAGGACAGCTAAGGGGACACTGAGGAGAGAGGTCTTCCACGTCCCAGCCTCTCTAATCAAGAGAGCGCACCTTCACCAGGGGAGAGAGGACAGACTAAGGGACACTAAGGAGAGAGCCCTCCTCCGTGCCCAGACTCTCATACTACCAGGGCCGCCAACTTACAACCAGGAGGAGAGGATAGGGAACTCTACCAAAGACGACGAATTACCGCTCATGACCTTTCCTTCTTTTGCGTCCCTTTTTATACTGCAAGCCCCGTCTGGAGGGGGAGTGAACTCTCTCTAATAGGACTAAAGGGACACTAAGGAGAGAGATCTCCCCGTGCCCCCGCCTCTCAGAATCCAGAGAGCGCACCTTCACCAGGAGGAAGAGGACAGACTAAGGGACACTAAGGAGGAGAGGTCCTCCCGTGCCAAGCCTCTCATACTCCAGAGACGCGCACAGCTACCCAGGAGGGGATAGGACAGACTAAGGGGGTTAGCCACTAAGGGAGAGGTCCTCCCCGTGCCCAGCTTCTCATTTCTCCAGGAACGAGCGACCTCAACAAGGAGGGACGGAGGACAGGGACTAGGAGACACTAAGGAGAGAGGTCCTCCGTGCCCAGCCTCTCATTCTTCCAGATTGAGCGCACCTTCACAGGGGGGAGAGGGACAGACTAAGGGACAATAAGGAGAACGAGGCCCTCCCGTGCCCAGCCTATAATTCTCCAGAGAGCGCACCTTCACCAGGGGGGGAGGACGAGACTACGGACACTAAGGAGAGAGGTCCGTCCGTGCCCAGCCATCTCATTCCTTTCAGAGAGCGCACTTCACCAGGAGGGAGGACAGGACTAGGGGAACACTAAGGAGAGAGGTCCTCCCCGTGCACAGCCTCTTCATACTCCAGGAGGTGAGCGCCACCTTCACCAGGGGGGAGAGGACAGACTAAGGGACAACTAAGGAGAGAGGTACTCCCGTGCACAGCCTCTCATACTCCAGATAGACGCACATTCACCAGGGGGGAGAGGACAGATAAGGGACACTAAGGAGGAGAGGCCACTCCCCCGTGCCAGCCTCTCATACTCCGAGAGCGCACCTTCCCGGTCACACCAGAATGTTCCTAACCACCCACCACGGGAGGATTTTACGTGGAGATAACAAAACCTGTGCGTCCACGGTTGGTACCCTGACCACTAGGCTAACTAGGACTAAAGAATAACGTGCAGCGGTCCCGGCCACCCAGGCCTCTGAATGCTCCATAGGCCCACTCCGCATAGGAGAGACCGGCCAACCCGGGCCAATGGATGGAAGCGCCCACCCGGTTGTACACCTCTGTGTTAAAGGGGCACTGAAGCAGGAAGTGGTCCATGCTCTCCAGCAGGCCACCGCACTCCTCCCGGGGACAACCCCTTTCCTCAGAGCTCCTACACTTCAGATTGTCCCTCACACACAGCTTTCCATGGAAGCAGCGCCAAGTCACGTCCCAAAACTTCAAGGGGATCCTGATGGAATTCAATAAACTCAAACCCACCCCCAGATCCCGACTTGGGCAATCCCTGAGGGCCAGAGGCTTCTGGAAATGGGTCAACAGAACCCTCTTGTCAAGGAGTTTCCTTAACATGGTCCTGCTCTCCCACATTCCCAGACCCCACCGGCGAATCACCTTCAGAACCGGGGTAGCGTAAGCCGGAAGATGCCCATGCGATGTGCGGAGATCCTTCACTCGCCCTCCTGTCTCCCATTCCTGGAAGAAAGACGGAAACCATCCCCTACAGTAGTATACCCACGGAGGAGCCCATCCCCTGCAGGAGTATACCCATGGAGGAGCCCATCCCCTGCAGGAGTATACCCACGGAGGAGCCCATCCCCTGCAGGAGTATACCCACGGAGGAGCCCTCTCTTTCCAGAGGTTTGCAACATTGATCTTAAGAAAGGTATTCACTAGGAACACCACAGGGTTGACCATACACAACCCTCCTTGTCTCCTCGTGCGGTAAGTAACCTCCCTCTTGATTAGGTTCAGCCTATTCCCCCATAACAGCTGGAAGAACAGACTGTAGAATGTCCCAGGGTCCGCCACTGGGGGAGCAACCAGACCAACCCCTGCACCCACCACATTAACACTACCCACCATGCCACCCGCACCACCAGTCACTCCATCACTCACCCCCACAACTGGTAACGGTTCTGCACCACTCACTCCATTCACATTATCCACCACAACATTACCGACACCACTCACACTGGCTGGACCAGCACCAACATCAGGGGACATGACCACCTCCGCATCTTCAGGCACAAGGGACGGTGGTCCCCCCGCAGAGCATCGCCCAGAGGGGACCACAACTCTTGTCACACTTGTGCCCTCCGCATCATCGGTAGCAGATGTTATTTTTGTTTTTTTGGGATTAAGTAACAGTCTCCTCTGATCTTTGGCTGGTCTTAGGCGACGCTGATCTTGATTCTCCACAGAACATACGGTATCACCAACACAAAACAGTACTTCAGTCTCTATATCAACAGTACCCTTTTTGGGAGCCCTCAGCCTCAGCGACCCCTCCACACTGCCGCCGCCCCCCCACTAAGTGATCAGTGGCAACGGCATGAAGAGGCGCCGAGGCACCGGAAGCTGCCACCAGTGCCGCGCTATCCCCCCCTCCCACTGGGGGACGCACCACAACACTGGATTTGGATGGTATCGCCACAGCCGAGCCGCCCTTACTGTCCGGCCTTGCGGCCGATGCCTCCCCTGCTCCCCCACTGTTACCACAAACAGAGACGGAGCCCATCGCCACATCAGATGTCACACCTGTAATCTCCCCGCTCCCTGGCACTGAGTCCACTGCAGGACCCGCGCCGGGCTGGGTAACGGGGCTCGCACAGTGAGCTGACCCTGTGACCTGTGGTTTCACGGGGAGGGGGCTGTAGACTAGACTCACCACTTCCACGGATTTGGTCTTCTTCTTTCACCGAAGACGGACCACATTCCTACGGTTAGCACCCGGCCCGGTTGTCAGGAGCGACCATGATGTCTCCCTGCCTCTTTGCTCTCGGAAGGCAGACAGGCCGTGCCTCTCTATCCAAAACGACAAATCAACCTCCTGCCCCGCTACATTGATCGTCCTTTCTCCCTTCTGTAAGGCCTGCAGGAGGCGCCTTTGCAAAAAGCCGTCCCCAGAGCCCAGAGACGAGGATGATGGAACCCCACTTCCCCCAGCAGTGACACTGGCATAGCTCTTAACAGGGCCCGCCACTGGGGGAGCAACCGGACCAACCCCTGCACCCACCACATTAACACTACCCACCTCCCTGTTACTCTCAGTTGCGCCACCCGTCACTCCATCACTCACTCCCATAACTGGTAAAGGTTCTGCACCACTCACTCCACTCACACTAGCCACCACAACATTACTGACAACATTCACACTGGCTGGACCAGCAACAACATCAGGGGACAAGACAACCTCCGCATCTTCAGGCACAAGGGACGGGGGTCCCCCCGCAGAGCATCGCCCAGAGGGGACCACAACTCTTGTCACACTTGTGCCCTCCGCATCATCGGTAGCAGATGTTATTTTACTTCTCCTGGGGCTTGGTAACATTCGCCGCTGCTCTTTAGCCGGTGTGAGGCGCCGCTGATCTCCAATTTCCATGGAATTCACATTATCCCCAACACCAACACAGAATAACACTTTTTGTCTGGGAGGTCCGGAGCCCTCAGCCTCGGCGACCCCTCCACACTGCCGCCGCCCCTCAACTAAGTGATCAGCGGCAACAGCATGAAGAGGCGCCGAGGCACCGGAAGCTGCCACCAGTGCCGGGCTATCCCCCCCTCCCACCGGGGGACGCACCACAGCACTGGATTTTGATGGTATCGCCACTGCCGAGCCGCCCTGACTGTCCGGCCTTGCGGCCGATGCCTCCCCTGCTCCCGCACTGTTACCACAAACAGAGACGGAGCCCATCGCCACATCAGATGTCACACCTGTAATCTCCCTGCACCTTTGCACCGGGTCCACAGCAGAACTCGGGGGGGTTTGGGTAGCAGGGCTTGCACAGTGAGCTGACCCTGCGCTTTGCCCGGGGGGGTGTACAGGGAGGGGGGTAAAGATGAAACGTACCTCTTCTTGCTGCTTTGGCCTGGTCTTCTTACTCTTCCTCCGGCTGCTCCCCCCAGCGGCTTCCTCTGGGAGTTCGTCACCAAAAGAAAAGTTCTCCATGCGCACTGGGGACTCGAGCAGCCGGATCTCCGCCATGAGCGCCCCTCCCTGGCTGCCGGTGTCACTGTCCTCCCCAGAGCGAGGTGTTACTGCTGGCTGTCCTGCAGGGGGCCCACTGCACGAGGCCTGCTGATCTTCCTGCAGGCCGCCAGGTGGGAACTGCTGCTCGTTATCATCATCATCATCCTCCTCCTCCACCTGGCTCGCAGGCTGCAACCCCATCAGCCTTTGCTCTCTGTTATCAGCCATCTGAGCAAATCCAGCTCCTCCCGGAGCCTCCTGATGGTCTTTGTCGCCTCTTCGTACTCACAGAGGTGGCTCTGGACCCTGCTGGGGGGGAAATGTAAGGGTTTACAATAAAGCATCAACACAAAAGAAAATAAAAGCCTCATCTGCCCTCACTGGAAAGACCGTCACATGTTCTATAGGAGGAGATCGGCAACACCCTGATATTAGTATATACAAAGATCTTCAAGATCGTCATGGCAGAGCTGCACTCACTATTCTGCTGCTGGTGCAGTCACTGTACATACATGACATTACTTATCCTGTACTGATCCTGAGTTACATCCTGTATTATACCCCAGAGCTGCACTCACTATTCTGCTGCTGGTGCAGTCACTGTGTACATACATGACATTACTTATCCTGTACTGATCCTGAGTTACATCCTGTATTATACTCCAGAGCTGCACTATTCTGCTGCTGGTGCAGTCACTGTGTACATACATGACATTACTTATCCTGTACTGATCCTGAGTTACATCCTGTATTATACTCCAGAGCTGCACTCACTATTCTGCTGCTGGTGCAGTCACTGTGCACATACATGACATTACTTACCTTTCCCACAGTTTGTGTCCTCCAGGCAAAAACTGGCTTTATGTCCTTCAGCTACTTTGGACCCATTCCGTGTCAGGAGATCATAGTGAGTAAACACTTCAATACTGTGATAATGCCTGGAGTAAAGAATATAACAGTCATGTCTGTGGCCAGTGACGGGTGTAGATGAGGGCACAGCAGTGTGAGTAACGCCCTCCTGTAGACATAATTACTGTATGGAGAGAACATAAAGCCAATCCGCCCACATGTGCCCCGAAATACCGCACTCTATGAGGGCAGCGCGAGGGGGGGGGGGGGGCTTCCTGATTTATAAAAATAGTAAATATTCCATATGAGAAAGAAGATACAATGTCCAGGGGAACGGCAAGTCACAAACGGCAAGTCATACATAACAGAATAATCGCCAAGATCTGACTAATGGGACAAAATGAGATGGAGAAGAGCGTTTTATCATGTGAGCTTTGCAATAAAGAGTGAAATAGGTTTTTATACTGAAAATATTGTAAAAAAACATATCCATAGCATTGGTCCTCAATATATGAC
Source organism: Engystomops pustulosus (assembly GCA_019512145.1). NCBI lineage: Eukaryota > Metazoa > Chordata > Amphibia > Anura > Leptodactylidae > Engystomops > Engystomops pustulosus. Next base: position 163,990 of record WNYA01000389.1, read on the forward strand.
TGGTGGGGGTCCAATATCCAGAGCCCCCACAGATCAGATGTTCTCAGTAGCGGAATGTAGAAAGCGCTGTTCTCTATGTAGTGGTCAGATCTGGTCACTGCAGATTATTTTGAGGGGGATTAAGCTTCAGGGGCTCAGTTCAGCCATTACACTGGGATTGGAGACGTCTGCTTCTCAGAGGCCCAAGTTTTAAACGTATTCTATTAACTAAGATACTATGTAACTTATGTTACCAGATGGACTAAATGGACTTGAAGGTGCAGTACGTGCACCGCTGCTCCATTCCTCTAGTGCGGTGCTAGAGCAGAGGGTGCACAAGCTCAACCTACTGCTCAAAGCACATAGGAAATGGCACCCCTATCCTCATGGTTAGCGGGACAATGATACAGAAGCAGGGGGCATGTTTCACCTGTTTTAGCGCCTGTTTGATCAATGGGACTCCCACCAATTGGCATCTTATCCACAACAAACCGGCACTTTCGCCACCCTACCTTCATATCCACAAGAGTGGCAGTCTGTATACTTAATCTGGTACTTCATAAGGAAAAATTGGACCCCTGTTTTTGTAAGGGCACAGCACTAAAAATATTGCACCCCACGGATAATTAAAAGGAACTGGTCAGTTAAACTAACCCACACTAACTAAACCTATCTTTGAAAACTGCTATTATACAGCAGTGCAACTATCCCTATATTGTTCCTCCCCATGCCTATAACGTTCCATAGTCTGTTCATAAAGGTGACTCACCATCCATGTAAATGACCATGTAAACTGACAGGTTCCGTTTAAGGGGATTGTGCCATTTTACTACACGCTGCACTAGCGTAATGGGGTGTGCCTTGGGCCGGCGCATTTGCTTTTGCAGTGAAATGCATGCGATCGGTAATCCCATGCATTTTCCTGGAAACACTAATGATATCGGACCAAGCCACTGACCCCTGCGCTCGAAATCACAGCGCTAGCACTGCGCAAGCTTATGGCTGCACCCTAAGGGATAACAGTCAGACCCCCCCCCCCCCCCCCACCAATCCCAAAGTTATACCCTAAATCATACATGGCATTATCCCACTCTTCACAATCAGTGGGGTCCGATCTTCTTAGTGCTGTCTCCCCTTCCTTTGCCAACACAGACCCAAAATTTATCAACAGCCTCAGCTACAAAGAGTTAAATGACAATTCCCCCCTCTATTTATTGTGCACATTTTTGTTTCTTTTTTGGTTGTCTTTAGTTTTTTGTTGTATAGTAAAAATAAAAAACAATAAAACAATCCCCATTATTCCACCTGTCACAGTCTCACGCGTCAAATTGTGAAGGTACATAAAAAGTATTTGTTGTGTGGAGCGGCGGCCCCCTATTCCGGGGCACAATGCAGCGTTTTGTCAGCTCTGGCTCCTCTGAAGGTAATTGTTTGGGGGGAGGGGGGGAGGGGGGGGGGGGAGATATTAGTGATGTTCAGTTTTCTGGTTATAGACTTCACTTTCCCGCTGCTCCTGACAAGATTTCACAGGGGGAGAGGTCTCGTAAGAGGGGAACAGGATCACTACGAATTATTCTCTCCAGCCCTGAAAATTCCAAATCATCAAAGGAATCTAATTGTAACGTTATCCCGGACAATCGGACTGACCAATGACGCAGGGTATCTGGGATCGGATGTAAGATTATAGTAAAGACTGAGTGATATAATGTATCCATAGGGTTGACCAGTAAATACATTTAAAAAATTCCAAAAACAGCGCCACTCCCGCTCACAGGTTGTATCTGGTGTTGCAGCTCAGTCCTATTCACTTATATAGCCCTGAGGTGTAATACCTGATACAGACAGGGGTGGCGCTGGGTTTTAATACATGCAGTGTCACCACTATTAGACATCACAGAATTGTTTGCTCAATTAAATTGTGTAAAGATTTGGGGTTTCTGTAATGCATAGCTCCACCGGAATGGCAGAGCAAGGAGCCTATTGCTTCCCGCCCCTCTGGCGGACACAGTTACATGGCTTGTGTAATGCTTGATGTCCCCAGTGGGGGCGCTGCAGGGAAATTGGATATGTGCTGTCCTGTAGTGGCTGAACTGAGTCACTGCAGCTTGGCCCCTATGTGCCATCAATTATACTGGAGACCAGTGTGAACAGAGCCTTACAGAGCCCCCAATGCCCGTACCTGTGACACTCGTGCCAGACCCATGTGTGTCTACCATTCCGAGGAGTGAAGTCCGCCCTCCCGATGTTGTGGATTTGAGACGAGAAGCGTAGAAGTCTTCGGTGTCCGTAGGGCCAGGCCATGTCATCCGCAGACTTGGACAAGCATTCCTCCTCGTGGGCGCACTCCAGCATGCTCAGAGGTCGGTCCTCCAGGTAGGAGGACTCCTGCACCAGCTTGGCGTTCAGGATGAGGTCGGGGGCATCTAGAATTACAATATATTTTATATGTTTTATGTGACACATAATGATACAATATGACAAGAACTGGAGCCATGCGCCCCCAGAGGCAGGTCCCGGTAATGCAGCTCCATGTATATGGATCACTCTTCCATCCCAACAGAACCGATAACAAAACTCACGTTCTGTGCAAGTAACTCCAGCGGCTCGGCGCCCCCCTCCTCGCGGGCAGTGTACTACACCATGGTGGCGACACTGCTGAATAGACATCTCTGTGCCCGAGCAGCGCACGCCGCTCATCACAACGTCCTCGGCACCGGGGGTCCCCTGCCAGTACCAGGTCTCCTGGTGGGATCACAAGAAGATCTATTGTAACAATCTGTCATTCCATTGTCTTCTACACAAGGATGAGAACTATAAGACCTGTAACACATGTACACATCACTAGAACAAAGCTTATTACATAAATACAGCACCAGCATGGAGATCAATACATAGGTACAGAACTAGAACCAAGCTCCATACAGACACACAGCACCAGCACCAATTCCCAGTCCATATATACATATATACAGTATCACAAATGATTTTACATATGTACAGAGCCCTTTAATTTACATGCCCCCTTCCCCAGGACAGAGGTGGTTTAGCACCCTGCCCCCCAGGTCAGAGGTCACCTTCTGCTGCTCCCCAGGATCCCTCAGCAGTAGCGCACATTATGACATCATGAGGCGGTGACACCGCTGTGCAGAGAGCACGGACCTGGCATCGCCTGCGCTGCTGCTGAGGAATCCCAGTGAGGAGAGGAGCTGCGGGGAGCACCGGAAGGTAAGTACCAAGTACCAGAAATCATTTTGTCTTGCGCACCACCATTGTATGTACATTGCTTTGTTACCTGTATGGCGTGGTTGGCGAATCCCAAGCCCAGCTGCCGACACACGACCATGGCTTCATTAATGCCCCACAGTTCTCCGCATACAGCTCCCCATTTCCTGACACCTCGGACAACCATCTGGACTTCCACTTTACCCTCCTCCGTTGATCTTCCTCCTACCAGACGTATCTGGAATAGTAATATTGGTGGGTAATGTAGTATTATCGGTGATTATATGAGTGTAATATGATGGTTTTATATTGCGCTTCCTATATACATCTGCTCGTACTTCCCTGCGCAGGGCGACCAACACTCACCTGGTCTCCGTATCCCATCTGAGCCACATTACACCTGACCGCGGCATCTTCTTCATGCTGACAGCCGGCTATCCCGGCATCTTTGAACTTGCATTCAGTAATGGACTTTTCTCGACCGGTGCAGAGAACCTCATTCATGTGGATGGGACCCAACCCTGAAACATTGGGACAGCCTCGTCAGCAGTACAAAACCCCATAGTCCCCACTAATATTTTTTCTTCTGGGTAAAGTTATTAAACTGTTGCACTACATATCTCTACCACCAGGCGGAGTATTACACATATTGGGGCAGATTTACTTACCCGGCCCATTCGCGATCCAGCGGCGCGTTCTCTGTGGTGGATTCGGGTCTTCCGGCGATTCACTAAGGCAGTTCCTCCAACGTCCACCAGGTGTCACTGCTGCGCTGAAATCCGCTGAGGTCCGTGATCCATTGTGCGTGTCCAGCGACACTTTTTTTTTTTTATGCGGTGGTTTTTCCGAATCTGCCGGGTTTTCGTTCGGCCACGCCCCCCGATTTCAGTCGCGTGCATGTTGGCGCCGATGCGCCACAATCCGATCGCGTGCGCCAAAATCCCGGGGCAATTCAGGCAAAATCGGAAATATTCGGGTAACACATCGGGAAAATGCGAATCGGGCCCAGTAAATGACCCCCAGAGTTTTTACCCAACAGTGCGCCATCTGGTCAGAAATGGTATTACAAGCTAAATTCACTTGCATTTTTTTTTATTATCAGTAACATTAGTTACTTTAATTTATGGATTAATATTGATCTTAAATTTTTCCCCTTCTGTCATTCCTAGGTTATTACAAAAGGTTGTTGAATAGCTCAGCATAGAGCGCCCCCCTTTGGAACTCATTGACATTTCACCACTACCCCCTTAATTTGCAGAATTGAAACATTGATTCAGCTGGAAATCAATGTTAATATTATTGGATCTGTTCTGTCAGATGGGCGGAGCTAGGTTACCAGTTGTAGCCCAGGATCACCCATTTGACGGTAGGAAGATAAATTGGTTTAGAGTTGTAATGTACTGATTTGACTCTACACTGTAATATAGGTGGTCCCAGGATGGAGCGGACAGCCTAGCTCCACCCATTTGACAATAGTCAAATGGCATCTGCACCAGCCCAGGACCGCCCTCCGGATAGTTTCAATGCCAAACGTATAGAGGCAGCCCGAACCTGCCCATCCGACAGCCAGCAGCTCGACCCCGCCCATCCGACAGCCAGCAGCCCGAACCCGCCCATCCGACAGCCAGATAGGAGATAGATAGGAGATAGATAGATAGATAGATGGGAGATAGATAGATAGGAGATAGATAGGAGATAGATAGATAGATAGATAGATAGATAGATAGATGGATAGATAGGAGATAGATAGATAGATAGATAGATAGATAGATAGATAGATAGATAGATAGGAGATAGATAGATAGATAGATAGGAGATAGATAGGTGATAGATAGATAGATAGATAGATAGATAGATAGGAGATAGATAAGTTTATTAGCCCAATAAGGTTCTGCTACTATGTATCTATGGCCTGGTGTAAGTAGCCATTTGGATCATATGTATTTGTTGCTTTATATCTATATGTATTTATCTCATCCCCATCTTTCCAGTGCACTTGTATCTCATGTCTGTCCATCCATTGTACTATAACCCCCATCGTGCCCTGAGAGCCTCCACCATGTCCTGACCTGCAGACCATTACATATAACTGGAGCAGATGGAACAATGGATACAATAGGTAACAATTTTCTACATGGTCATTTCCCTTCCATTATCCCAGCAGAGCTGTGGGGCGCCCCCTGCGCAGCATTGTCCTCCTGGACATGTATGAGGGGGATCAGTACAATTACAGCTCAGCTAATGGCCCCGCGCAGGACCCGGGCTCTGAAAGTCTAAAAGGTCGCCCCGTATCCGGAGAGCGCGGCGCATTCAGTGGCTAATGTCACACAATCCATACAATGGCGCTTATTACGCTGCGATATTCGGTTTTACTTGCTATTAAGAGCTATGAAAATGCCAGCGAGACCGCAACCCGCCGTCTGAGGCGCGCGGCTCTGCGCTGTCCTGAGAGCAAACACCATAATCAGGTCAATTTCATTTAGAAGAAATATCCCATTACAGCTAATTTCCCGGATAAAAAGGTTAAGTACAAGGTGGAGGAACAATAGATTGAAAAATTCCAAAAATTCTAAAATGTATAGAAAAGTTTTTCACCCAAAAATCTTCCAAAATCTTTATTCAACTGTTGCAGTCCAGCATTACTATTCCTACTTCCTTCCATCGCCTCCTTCCTTCTTAAATCAATGTTTAGAATTATGCTAATTAGCCAGAAGGGCCCTGGGGGGCGTTACCAGGGCCCCTCCTTTAGCTTTGAAGAATGTTACACTGTCTCCCTTTCCCCCTGCTCCCTGGACACTTCCTACCCCTCTGTCTGATGTAATCGCACACAAGGGGAGAGGAAAGTGTTTGTGCAGTGTGACTGTCTATGAAACTACAACACAGAGGGGCTCCGGTAACGCTTGATTAGCTGATTAGCATAGTTAGAAGGCAGGAGGCCATGAATAACACATATAAGAAGATCCCACAGTCCCTTACATGTTATACCCTGGTAATGTCCCTGGTTTATCACGAACACAAATACTGTGGAGGAGGAGATTCCATGTTGATCCTTATCTAGTTTTTCCAGATGATGTAAAAAAGACTTATCAGACACAATAGTGATTTTTGAAGTTGACTTTTCATTCCTCCACTAAGTCTTTGTCATTTTAGTTTTGCGTTGCAGATTCTGGTAATTGGGCTCCTAGCACCTCCCACCTGACAGGAGCACATTGGGTGCTGAGTGTAATGGCGATGGTTGCTCAGGATCGGAGACGGCTAGAAAAAAATCCAACATTTAACTAAGAAAATAAACAAAATTAAGACCTTCCCCCCCCCCCCCCCCCCGCCTTCTCCATGTCTCTGCTTTTGTCTTCTTAATCTATTTCATGTTTCAATTAAAAGGATTTTTTGGGGACTACTTTGGATACTGATGACCAAGTCACATGTGAGGTCATTACTAAATAGATGGGGGTCCAAAATCCAGACTTGGACTCTAGTGTAGTACGGAGTCCAGGTGTTAAACCCTCATTTATCCTGAGCCTCCTACTCAGCAGGAACCCTTCCCCCTCTCTCCTGTCTACACACTGGTCAGTGATGGGTCGTTAGCGAACGAGCCGGCCAAAGAGCCAGCTCACTAAACCCCGCCCTAAACGGATCACCACGCCCCCTTTAACCAAATAAAATCGGGTTAAATCGGAGCGGTATGGGGTAATTGACTGGTCTGTGGCTCCCTATTATATATTTTATAGGGAGCTGTTCAGGAGCCAGAAGAGCCGGCTCACTAAGATGAGCTGGAATTCCCATCACTAACACTGGTTGTAAGACAACAAGCTAAAGCAGGAGCCTCCTCCTTCCCCCTGTCCTGGCTGATGTAGATCAGAACATATTTATAAAGAGTTTCTTTTCTAAATAAACTTTTGCTTGATGCAAAGTCCCACAAAATCACCGAAACAAAGAAGCAGAGGCTCAGCACGCAGGGTCTCACCTAGTGGATCCTCATTTGTCAAAACTTATGACCTACACAAGATGGTAACATGTCAGAAGCTCTTTACAAAAGCTGCAATACCCCACATGGCCTGTCCCCAGGAGGGGGGCTCTTCACAAAGGAACCATTCTAATCCTGTACTGAAACGTTTCCCTATCACACGGAGGAAACTGCCGATTTCATTAACTTTGGAAACGGAGAAAGCGAAGCTTCAATTTTAACTTCTACTGGAGACACTTCAGGTTTTGGAGATGTTGAGAGTTTTCAGCCGGGAGCGTTATTAGAAATTCCGGGGCAGATAGCGATGAATCGCAGATGAGAGACCCAAGATGTGGCCAAATCTATTTGTCGGGAGAACAATTCGGAGGTTTTCTGGGATAATTAATGTTCTCGCTGGCGGAGAGTTATCTCCTGCGAGACAGAAATTGACCTGTCTGCAGCGCCGTCCCCCAGAATCTACATCCTGCGCTTTCCGCTTACTCAGTGCTTGGCACAAGCTTCCAGTCTGACTGCAGAATATTCTCTGGCACACGCTAATTACACGCTACATCTCCGGCACACGCCAACTGCACGCTACATCTCCGGCACATGCCAACTGCACGCTACATCTCCGGCACATGCCGACTGCACGCTACATCTCCGGCACATGCCGACTGCACGCTACATCTCCGGCACATGCCAACTGCACGCTACATCTCCGGCACACGCCGACTACACGCTACATCTCCGGCACACGCCGACTACACGCTACATCTCCGGCACACGCCGACTGCACGCTACATCTCCGGCACACGCCGACTACACGCTACATTTCCGGCACACGCCGACTGCACGCTACATCTCCGGCACACGCAGACTACACGCTACATCTCCGGCACATGCCGACTACACGCTACATTTCCGGCACACGCCGACTATATGCTTCCTTGCGGCAAGACATCCAGGAGGATGGAGAGGAACAAAAGCAAATGAAACAAGTTAAAGGGCAAAAGAAGTGGCCGGGCATCTCTCCCGACGTCGCTGTTTTACCAAATATGTGTTTTCCCTATAAAATAACAATTTCGGAGCCTTTTGCCTTTGGTACTCAGGTGGTGACATGTGGAGTGGCACGTAGGTGGTCAGAGGGCTGGCACCCAGCTTTCCCAGGTTCCAGAATTGAAAGCCTTGCTAGATGCTATTAGTCCATGTTTTCCTTCATCAATTCTAGCCATTAGAGCGGAGGAAGGATTAAGAGATTTTAATTATTGATTGATTGTAATTTCACATTAACCCCGTGGTGACCGCTGAGTGTGAGGTCGCGGCAGGTGAATGTTCCACCTATAAGAAGTGAGAAATGACTAATTGCTTCAATGTCACCAGGAGGCGAGCGGCGAGGAGATCACTCATTAACATTTCTGGATTAGCGCCAGTAATGTGCACTAATGATCCCCCCCAGTAATGTGCACTGCCCTCGTAGTCTTCCCCCCCCAGTAATGTTGCACTCTGATCCCCCCGCAGTAAGTCGTACACTCTTGTGCCCCCCCCGCAGTTAAATGTGACACCTCTGCCCCTTGCCCCAGCTAATTGTGCAGCTTGATCCCCCCCCCATAATGTGCGCATCTGATCCACCCCCCCCCCCAGTTACCCCCCAGTAAGTGCACCGGATCCCCCAGTAATGTGCACTCTGATCCCCCCCAAGTAATGTGCACTCTGATCCCCCCCCCAGTATGTGCACTCTGATCCCCCCCCCCAGTAATGTGCACTCGGATGGCCCCCCCCAGTAATGTGCACTCTGATGCCCCCCCAGTAATGTGCACTCTGAGCCCCCCCCAGTAATGTGCATTATGATCCCCCCCCCAGTAATGTGCACTTGATCCCCCCAGTAATGTGCACTCTGATCCCCCCCAGTAATGTGCACTCTGATGCCACCCCAGTAATGTGCACTCTGATGCCACCCCCAGTAATGTGTGCTCTACCCCCCAGTAATGTGCGCTCTGACCCCCCCCCCCCCAGTAACGATATTGACCCGCATTGCCTGGATACCCCCCCCAGTAATGTGCGCTCTGATCCCCCCCCAGTAATGTGCGTTGGCCCCCAGAATTCAGACCTCTGAGAATCAGAATTCCATATGGGGGGGGCCGGGGCGGGGGCAGACTGCGCACATTACTGGGGGGGCATTCAGAGCCGCACATTACTGGGGGGCCAGAGTTACATTACTGCGGGGCAGAGTGTACATAATGC